>BQNB010006532.1:0-17236 GCA_026074375.1 Tanacetum coccineum | reverse complement strand
TAATACTGCTGGATTAGTGACGATGTAGTAACAGAATAGCGACAGAAAATTGTGTCACTAACTGATTTGGGAGGAAGGAGTATCTAAATAGTGACATGTTAGCGACAGTTTAGTGACAGCTTTAGGACAGAAAAAGTGTTGCTATTTGGTTTAAATGTTAATTCTGCTAGCATTACTCGGTTAAGTCTGCTGGGCTTATGGTTAATTCTGCTAGCATTACTCGGTTAAGTCTGCTGGGCTTATGGTTAATTCTGCTAGCTTTGTCCGATATGGGACAACACGGACGTATTTGGATCTCGAACAATGATGAAATAATGGTTTGTTTTGGAAAGTATTATGAATACATTTGATGAAATGGCTTTTTAATCAATTATGTGACAAGGGTAACCTTTTTGTTACGTACAAACAAGGATTGCAAGTAGATCGCCGACTAAGGCAACAGTCACTTAAGAGAGGATGATGTTATTGCACTTAGATGATTTTCATCAATAATTACCACTTGGAGCCTACTAAGTTCGTGATTCAAAAGATGGTTAGCATACTTTCAGGGGAAGCTTATTGTAAACATGCTTAACCATCTACATGTACCACTTAAGGGGAAGTGTTCACGAGTTGCTTATCTACAGAAGACCCCTATTAGATGATTACAAAAAGGGGAAGAAGACTATATGGTTTGCAGCTTATTTTAAAGTGGTGACATGTACAAGAAGATCTTAATTCAAGGGGAAGCTTTGAAGATTGTTTTATTCATGAAGATTTTTTTGTAATATCAAATAGGGAAAGATTGTTGGGATCTCAGATTTGATGATTACAAAATTACATATGCATAAATGAAGACGAATGAAACAATAAGGGATTAATATGACACTTTGGTATTCTACATATGGAAGAATTAAAAGCTGGAAGATTTCCATGAAGATAGGCATTGAAAAGTCAAAGAATATCAAAGATAAAGGAAGGTTTTAATTAGTTTTAATTAGCTTCCTAATATAATTAATTAGCTTCTTTTGTAAGCCTTAATATCCCTCTATATAAAGGGTATTAGGGTGAATAGTTTTATTATCCATCATAGTTAGATCTCTCCAATGAGAGTCTAATAGTTAGCTTATTAGTTTGTGTAATAGTTAGTTATCTAGATAGCATAGTCGACTGATTAAAGTCGAATAGTTCATAGTCGACTGATTAAAGTCGAATAGTATATAGTTTATGAATAAAAACCTTGTTCATAACATTGTTGTTCTCATTTGTTATTCCGCTGCGTAATCAATGTTATGATATCCTAGATGGGCAAAACGATCTATGAAGCCTACAATAAGGTTTTAACAGTTGGTATCAGAGCGAGTTGCTCTTGATATCTAGGGTTTATACAAGGTTTGTGTGTCGTATTTATGAAGAAAAGATGTTCGTATTAGTTTTTGGTGGTTTGAGCGAATTCGGTGAAAGTTAGGGTTTTTAATCAAACCCTAATTCAATGAAACAGGAAGGATAGTTTATGGTGTTGTTTTTATTCGTTTCATGGAAGCTGCATGTTTAATTCGATGGCATAAGGGTTGTTTTAAACCCTAATAAAAAGGAACATGGCAATTTATGATGGTAGCAGCTTGTGTTTTTAAAACCCTAATTGGTTTTTAGGGTTTCGGTATTATTAATTAAGGGTTCGTTGTCAGACAGCAGGAAATAAATATTTAGGGTTTCTGATGCTTATCATTATCATTAATGAACGTTTGGTTCATTGCTGTGATTTGGATGTAAAAGAAAAAGATGGATGGTACTCGTACTACTAACAGAATAAAGGAGTTCTGTATGAAGAGCAGCTGTTTGTTGCATATCTGTTGGTACTTGGACGTGAAGGTTTGTACTGTTGTTCGTCCAAGGTTGGTTAAGTATTGCCTGATCACTTAATGTTGTTCGTGTTTGTGTATACGTGGTGATGGTTGTGATTATGATTCATGGTTGCTGGTTTTATGGAGAGATGGATGCTTGTTCATTATTTTAATGAAAAGATCTGTTATAACGAAAGAAAAGATCTGTTATAAAGAATGAAGCATGTACTATGATTAAAAGGTTTCCTGTGACAAGAGAAGATGTAGTCATGGTATTAATTAGAAAAAGAAGCAGCAAGTTGGTGATATAAAGGTTTATGTTGCTTCATTGATTGTGTTGTTGTGATAAGATTTGCGACAAGAAAAGAAAACGCAGCAAGATGTATTTATGATCACGATATTGAATCTGGATTCACAGGTATATGTATGTGGGTTTTCTGGTTTAATACGTGGATTGGTATTATGTGATAAGGATAAATAAACGATGGAGCAGTTGTGGTTATGGAATGCATCTGTTATGATATCCTAATTTGTAGGGATTCCTTTCTGTTTTCCTGATTGAACGTGGTTACAGTTGAATATGATTTGGGGTTATTTATGGAAGAAATAATGTGATGGACGTGGACTTGGCAATTAGCAGATATTGGTATAATTATTTGTGCTGCTATTGATATCTGTGGCTTAAAAGTATTTAATATTGTTCGTGTTCACATGGGAATTAGTATTCAAGTTACAACTGTTTGATGGGCTACAAGAAACACAAGAACAAAGAATTTCAAGTTACTAGGTGCGTTAACAGTTATATATTGTTGTTCATGGAAGTTAGTACTGGTTATATAGTTAATCCTGCCAAGGTTAAAGGTTAATACTGGTTATATATTTTTAATACTGGTGGTTGCGACAGTACAGTGACAGATCTTGTGTCACTAAAGGGTATGGGAGGAAGGAGCATGGGCCTTTGTGACACTTTAGCGACAGATTTGTGACAAGTTAGTGACATGTTAGTGACAGTTTTGGGACAGAAAAAGTGTTGCTATTTGGTTTGGATGTTAATTCTGCTAGCATTACTCGGTTAAGTCTGCTAGGCTTATGGTTAATTCTGCTAGCTTTGTCCGATATGGGACAACACGGACGCATTTGGATCTCGAACAATGATGAAATAATGGTTTGTTTTGGAGAGTATTATGAAGACATTTGATGCAATGGCTTTTTAATCAATTATGTGACAAGGGTAACCTTTTTGTTACGTACAAACAAGGATTGCAAGTAGATCGCCGACTGAGGCAACAGTCACATAAGAGAGGATGATGTTATTGCACTTAGATGATTTTCATCAATAATTACCACTTGGAGCCTACTGAGTTCGTGATTCAAAAGATGGTTAGCATACTTTCAGGGGAAGCTTATTGTTAACATGTTTAACCATCTACATGTACCACTTAAGGGGAAGTGTTCACAAGTTGCTTAACTACAAAAGACCCCTATTTAATGATTACAAAAAGGGGAAGAAGACTATATGGTTTGCAGCTTATTTTAAAGTGGTGACATGTACAAGAAGATCTTATTTCAAGGGGAAGCTTTGAAGATTGTTTCATACATGAAGATTGTTTTGTAATATCAAATAGGGGAAGATTGTTGGGATCTCAGATTTGATGATTACAAAATTACATATGCATAAATAAAACAGAAGAAAGATGAAAACAACAAGGTACTTAATTGTGCAATTAATAATAAATTAGCTTCATATCAAAGCTAGGTTTTTCTGTAAACCCTATCCTCTCTAGGTATATAAAGAGAGGTAGCGGTGAATAGTTTTTTATTACATCGATAGTTAGATCTCTCCTAATGAGAGTCTAATAGTTTGCTTTTTAGTAGTTAAATTATCTAGATAGCAAGTCGAACTTGATTAAATTCTGAATTATTGGTATTAGTTTAGTTTGAGCTCAAGGATCATTTAATCTTGGGGATATAGTTTATGAATAAAAATCTTGTTCATAACATTGATGTTATTTGTTATTCCGCTGTGCTTTATATCATTCAATGTTATTATATCCTAGATGGGCAAAACGATCTATGAAGCCTACAATTAGGTTTCAACATTGTAAGAACCGGCAATTTTTGGAATTTTAAATGACTATTTTACCCTTTGACTTTTCGGGTCCGACTTGACTTTTTGACTTTTTATCGTTTATTGTCACATAAAAACGATTACCGCGTAACCGGTAATTTTTCAGAACATATTTATTATTACATATCTCTCATGTGTAAATTTATTTTTAACTTATTTGACTTGAAAACGAGAAGATATATGTTATTCCTAAGTTGACTTATCAAAAACGACTCGCTAAATCACGTTTTCACGACTCGGACTCTAAAGCAATTTGATGTAAAACAACATTCCGGACAACTTTTCAGTTTTGCACGAGACCCGAAAACAAGCAGAAAATGACTAAAATATGCTCGCAATATTTTAGAAACAATAGCAACGCGTACCGACACGAAAATAATTTAATTATATTAAATTATCGCTATTTATTAAATAAAAGTATTTAATAAATTATTTATCATGTTATTCAAAAGCGTTTATTAAAAACGCAATTATTTAATTTAGAGCTCATTTTACGGACAAAGTTTGTCAGGGATACACAAATAAATAATAAACATTTTTACATAAATTTTATAAGAGATTTATAAAGTAATAGTCATATAGATACTCATTTTGTGGGAAAAATTATTTGGAACGCAATGGCGTAAGTTTCGTGTTTTGACTCATTCATTAACTAGTCCAAACGAGTCCCGAACCATTAATTAACAAAAATTACACGTTTGGTCCCTGTGGAAATATTTACACAATTAACCCTAGACTATTTGTGACTTGTCACTTTTCTTTATAACTTTTAATATATATATATATATATATATATATATATATATATATATATATATATATATAAAATATATATATATATATATATATAAATAACTTTTATTAGGTTACTCATTTTTTTTATAACACACACAGCACATATCCACATCCTTGACCCCCCATCAACGTATATACACATCCCTCTCCCCCTCAACTTCCGGCGCCGCCACCAATCTTCGGCCAACCTCCGGCCACCGTCGCCGCCGCCGGCCGCCACCCCAAAAATATACAAATATGTAGATCTACCTCCGATCTACCCGATCTACTACCCCACCGAGGCTCAGCCGCCGTTATTATCACCTCCACCACCGCTGCCATTTCCACGACCCACCCACCATCGCTGCCGCCTCCACCGAACTCTACCTTTATCATCACGCCATCATCAACATCATCACCCCGTCATCATCGTCGCTGCCTCATCTTTTTCTCGCAGTCACCACAACACCACAGCCACCCCACCACCCTCTCCACTCCACCAACGCCATCACAACCAACACCTCCTAAGGGTGCGTGTGGTTTTACAACCACCAGCATAGGGTGCGTTTTGGTTTCGATAAAAGAACCATGAGGGTGCGTTTGGTTTGCACCAGCATGGGTGCGTATGGTTTTCTTAAACAACACATCAGGGTGCGTTGGGTTCATGGAAGCACCGAGAAGGGTGCATTTGGTTTCGATAAAAATCGAGTAGGGCGCGTTCGGGTTGGCTGCGAAACAGTCAAGGGTGCGTTATGTTTGGGTTTTTATCACCACAAAGGGTGCGGTTGGGTTAGAAACAACATAGGGTGTGTTTGTTTCACTATTTAGCAGCATAGGGTGTGTTTGGTTTGATAGAATCCGCACAAGGGTGCGTTTGGTTTGACAGAATCCTCACAAGGGTGCGTTTGGTTTGACAGAATCCGCATAAGGGTGCGTTTGGTTTGACAGAAACATATTAAGGGTGCGTTTGGGTAAGCAGAAAACGTATAAGGAAGTGTCTGGGTGAGCAGAAAACATGTAGGGGAGTGTTTGGGTGAGCAGAAACACCGTAAGGGTGTGTTTGGGTTAGCAGAAAAACCAATAAGGGTGCGTTTGGGTTAATATAAATCGCCTAATAAAAATATGTTAAGTTTGGTAAAATATTATATCAGATTAAGTGGTGGTTAAAATGGTTAAATAAATGTGTTACTTATTATTTTGTTTCCTATTCGATCTCTAACTCTATACCCTGGACCTTCTTTTATACACCAAGAAGTTCATTAGAGTTTACAATATTTTCCTAACATATCTAGTCAACCATATTGAATACCATAATTAAGTATTCAATATGTAACATATCTAGTCAACCATATTGAATACCATAATTAAGTATTCAATATATTTCTAACTATGTGGTCAACATTAATCAAATGTCTTCAATCATCATAAAGTCTTCAATCATCATTAATGTCTTCAATCAACATAAAGTCTTCAACCAACATTAAAGTCTATAGTTGAAACTTCTCTTTTATCATTGACTAGTAGCATTAATATTAAACAGCATCAAGAAGACTTTTAATTCCCAACAATCCTCCCTTAAACGTTGTTAATTCATTGGATTTATATCAAGTTTTTCATTATAGCTTCTTAATCTTAGAGGATGATATACAAACACTTTAACATTTCTTGATATTTTAAACACTATCCATCTTCAGCAGGACTTTGTCTTATCAGACAAACAGCAACATCTTTTTCAGCAACAATCCAACTTAAGTTGGCTTTGTAGTTTTTGGCAAACTACCAGCCTATTAATGAATTTGATAGTTCCCTTTACCATTGCCGTTTGCTCTGGGATAGTTAACTCTTTATTTTAAAAACATGGTGAGTTAATTACCATACAGTTTTGGTAAACTGTCAACCCATCAACGGAATTAATTTGTCTTTTACCAAATACCGTTTGCTCTTTGGAATTAGCCATTGCTTTATTGCCCATAACATTGGTGCATTGATAAAAACCATATAGTTTTTAGCTAACTATCAGCTATTAACTGATATGATTAGTCTTTACATGAAATGTTTTGATCTTGGAGCTAGCCTACTCTTTAACTGTTGAAGTCTTGGTGAGTTGAGAAACCATATTGTTTTTAGCAAACTATCAGCTATCAAACGGATTTGAGAATTTCTTTACCAGATGCGTTTACACTGGAATACCAATTCTTAGTGTCGGTTTGACATGTGAAATTGATTACCATTCGTTGCGTTAAAATGAAACCAACACCTGAAAATTCTCTAATCCCTTGTAGCTTGCCAAATTCTCAAAACCACTATCCATAAATCAGGCTAAGAACAAACTATCCAAGAACCAAACTATGTGTTTTATCGATATCTTACAAACACCTAACAAGCATAATACTTCTTTCTAGACAAAAACTTACAGACATTAAAACTTTCTCGGACGACGAGGGCAGTTAAACACTATAAAGCTCTAGGCAGCATAAATATCCAACTAATACAATACTTTAATACTGGCAGTATTAAACCAAGTTGCCAGCAGTACTAATAAACATGACCAGTACTAACCTTCAACACCATTGGCAGTACTGAATGTAATACAAACAGTACTAAGTTTCTTTGTACTAGCAGTACTAAGTAACAACTGGCAGTACTAATGTTACTAGCAAGTACTAATACATTTCAGAACCATAATCATGAAAACATCAACTATCTTTTCCATCTAACACTTTTATTTGCTTTACCGCAAAAAGTTAGTCCTCAAGCACAAAAAAATACAGACCACGTAATAACACAATCACACTATCTTTATGAATTGCCCTGCAATAAGAAAGTTAGTGTCTTTTGAGTCCAGCCAATGGACTGGACTTGAACCTGCCTAGTGCGTCAACATAATCATATCTTGTCAGGGTCTTTGATGCACTATTAGATTTGAAAACATGGTTTAATTCTTCATGTTTTGGTTTCCAAACCCAGCTAGCTGAGGCCTTAACAGTATTAGCTTTTGATGTTGTTGGTCTATTAAATGGTCTTCTAAAAGGTGAATGAACTTTGTGAAAAACAGTTTTTGGTCTATTATCATTCATTTTGGGTCTAACAGTATTAACTTTCCTGGCAGCACTAGTTAGTACTGCTTGACTAGAATTTTGTCTAGCAGTACTAACCTTGTTAGTACTGTTGGGTCTAGCAGTATTAACTAGAATTCTACCCGTTCTAGTTAGTATTGTTGTAGGAACAAATTGATTTTGATGATTCATTCTTTGGACATTGTTCCATTTTGGTTTACTCTCCCCTGAACCATTACCCTTAGCCATCTTTTGTTTGTTTAGTTCAACTTGCTTAGCCATTCTTTTTTCATGATAATCACAATCTCTTATTAAATGACTAAAACTACCACAAACAAAACATGCTCTTCTTGTAAAACCATATCCCAACCCCACTCTTTTGGATTCATTAAGTCTTCTCTTATTAACTTTGGGGTATTGACTATGTGTGTGTTTATCTTTAACATTTTCCCTAGGTGTTTTTTTTACATGCTTATCAGAATCAACAGCAAACTAGGTTTTCTATTTCTTTTAAATGTAGTAGACACACAAATCATCATCAGAGGGTCTGACTCATACTCTCAATGATAGGAGACATCAGTCCAACTTTTGGTTCACAAGCTAACTTTGGGTTCTTTAACAACTTTTTAGGCAAACATTCAAGTGATTCTACATTAGACTCAGACTCACAAGAACTAAAATCACTGGTGTTTGTTTCAGATTCACTTGTGATAGGCTGTTTTGGACCATAAGTAAACTTAGAATCATCTATTTCTACATCAGGTCCTGAAGGCATGTAATTTCCTGTCATTGGGAGGAGGAACAGCATGCATTCCATCAGATGTAACAAACCTATCATACAAAGGTTGTTTTTCTAAACATCACTCTCTTTATTCATAAAAACACTTTGTAAAACTTCATTTTTCATAGCTCAAATACCATCATATCTGTGATCCCCATACCCAAGCCTAAACTTATCATTAGCACTCATTTGTGTGTTTAGCAGTCTACCAAGATTTTTAGAAGAACTATGCCAATTTTCTACTTTGGTTTTTAATTCATCTTTCTCTTTAAGAGCCTCTGCTAACAACTTTTTATGGTATGCAAGAACATTTGTTTTATCATCTAAATCTATTTTCATATATTTTATCTTTTCTTCATACCACAGCTGATTATTTTGATGAGTAACTAATTGGGCTTCTACTTTCTTTAAGCCTTGACTATAAGCTTGAATTTCTATGACAGCCTCATTAAGTTTTTCTCTTTGTTCATCATACAATTTTTTAAGTTTAGCATAGTTTTCAACACATTGTTTTGAACAAGAGATTACCTCAGAGTCTGAACTTGAATTGCCATAGGCCATAAAAGCAAAATCTTCTTGCTCATCCTCTGCATGAGCAGTCCAGTCAACACTTTCACCATCAACTATTACCATTGCTTTGGGTTCTTCCTGCATCTTCTTATATTCATCATTGCCACCAAATCTAGATTTGATAGCTTCCCATATGTCTTTTGCATCTGTCATTTTGTGAAACTTTGCTAGGTGATCTTCTGGTAAAGCCATAAGCAAGATAGTCCTTGCTTTTCTTTCTCTTTCTCTAGCCAAAGTCTCTTCAGCAGTTCTTGGAGGTAAAACCCTTATTACCCCATCAGTATCAGTAGTGACACTTACAGGACCATTACCCTTTTGAATGACTTCCCATATAGGATAGTCTGTATGTGCTAGGTATGTTCAGCTTTATTGCCCAAATGTCATATTCTCCCTTCTTCAGAATAGGGAGTTTGATGGTTGATACAGTGTGAGGGGCTTGTTGTGGTGCTGTTTGAGGTGTTGTTGGTGGTGGTGGTGTTGGTGGAGGGTTGTCATTACCTGATCCTTCCATTGATAGGATTTGAAGAGTTTATGAATCAGATGTGTTTTTGTGGTTCTTCTTACTCAGAGTTTCTCTACAAGCTCTGATACCACTTGTAGGTCTCAAACCGTATAGATCTTAAACCTTTAGCTTGTAAAGGGTTGTAGCCATCAATGGAATAGTTCCACACTAACCACAAGAGAAACAAAGACTATGAATACTATAAGCTATGCGGAAACTAGCTTATAATACTAAGAAGAACAATGTTTAATAACTAAACTTTACTATTAATCTGCCAAAGATGTTTACAGATTACTAACTATGAGATATGTATTGCTATTTGACTATGTATGTGTATATGTGTGTAATTCTGTTGTCTAACTCTATACCCTAGACCTTCTTTTATACACCAAGAAGTCCATTAGAGTTTACAATATTTTCCTAACATATCTAGTCAACCATATTGAATACCATAATTAAGTATTCAATATGTAACATATCTAGTCAACCATATTGAATACCATAATTAAGTATTCAATATATTTCTAACTATGTGGTCAACATTAATCAAATGTCTTCAATCATCATAAAGTCTTCAATCATCATTAATGTCTTCAATCAACATAAAGTCTTCAACCAACATTAAAGTCTATAGTTGAAACTTCTCTTTTATCATTGACTAGTAGCAAAATGTTTAACGTATTAAGAAGACTTTTTATTCACTTAACAGTGCATTTGTTGTGCAGAAACGCAATAAGGGTGCGTTTGGTTTAGCGGCAGCCACATAAATTTTTTTCCTTTAAGTGCCTCCCAACTTGCCGTTTGGTTGACAGAAAGCACCAAGGGTGCGTTTGGTTGTGCAGGAACGCAATAAGGGTGCGTTTGGTTGTGCAGAAACGCAATAAGGGTGCGTTTGGTTTAGCGGCAGCCACATAAGGGTGCGTTTGGGTTGACAGAAAGCACCAAGGGTGGGTTTGGTTTTAGCAACAACTCTTAGGGCATGTACTATGGTATAATCGACTAATAAAAATCATATTACAATATTTAGTAATAAAATCGAATCTAAATGGTGGTTTTAATAGTTAAATAAAATGTGTTATTGATTGATTTTCGTGGGTGTTTGGTTTTGCGTTTACACAACACATAGGTTGTGTTTGGTTTTGCTTACCTTTGATAATTATTTTGTCTAGTTAAATATATATTGAAACATGGATACTTTGCAACGTGGATTGATTGAAAATGGGAAAACATTGAGTTTTGTGAAAATGGGAAACGTTGTAAAAAAGAATAGGTCATGCCGAAATTTCTATAGATTTCTATACTTTTACAAATGGGACAACTATTTTAGCCATAACCCATCGAGGAAACAAAATACAAATTTATAAAATATTATTTTTTTAATTGTCAACTAGAAGATAATATCATAACTGTTGTAAAAGCTTTACAAACATCGTTTAACATAAATTGTAACCTTAAAACGTACGTCGTGTCGAATTATGTTGTTTTAATTATATTTCTCATGTTTCTTATATAATACTTGCAAGGTATTATATACTTTTATTTTATTTTCATATATAATACATGTCGCGTATTATATACACTTCGTATTAATCTTTGGATTGTTTGTCTTTGTTATATAATTCACGGTATGAGTTATATAATTGTTTATTTTTCATATGTAATATATATGGAATATATTACATACTTTGCGTTTACTTTTCGATTTATTTTATTTAACCAACCACCAAGCTATTACAACTTTAAATCTAAATCTTTTATCAACGTGTCGCGTTGATGTAACCATTCATCGGAAAACCCAAATACATTATCCTAGGCTAGTGGATCTTAGCCGTTAAGATAAATCGCAACTTCTTGGTCGAGCCGTTTTGGTTTCCGTTTGTGCTGTGCTTTATATGTGCATTTCTACCAATCTTCTATAACATCGAGGTGAGTTTATAGCCCCATGTTTTATTGGTTTTACTGGTTTTACATATATTTTTGGGGTGAGAATATGCTTGTTTGCAAATGCATTTACATGGTTGATTACAAATTGGTTTACATACTCATTTACATAGCTCGCTATGGGATACATTAATTGAATTCATTTTTGGTCGGTTATACACACTTTACGTTAGAAATGATTACGGATTAGCTTAGGTTGCATGAACTGTAATCACTTGGAGGGTGAGCGCGAATGTTATAAAATAGATCTATTCGGGATTGACAATCCCTGTTTGGGTGACTAGCTATCACCGGTAACGAACGTTATAACATGTCGGAACATGATTGGTTAGGTCTTTAGGGCCAACAACACATACACATGAACTCTTATTGTGCCTTGAATAAAGTGGCATACATACAAGTCTACGTCGCAGCTTCATGAACTTAGAGTAATTGTAATCATTGTTTTATACACACATGAATATTTATTGTGCCTTGAATAAAGTGGTAATACATACTTGAAACATTTTGGTGATATATATATATAAATATCATACATGCTTTGAACAATTGCGGTTCAATTTTCATACGTACATTTTCATGACTATTATAAGGGCTGAAATAGTCATACACATTTTGGAAACCTTTGGTTTAACATTTATATTTAAACAAACCTATGAACTCACCAACTTTATGTTGACACTTTTTAAGCATGTTTTTCTCATGTAAATTAGATGCTTGGCTTAATTGATGTGCACTGGAGTTTAAATTTGACAAGATTTTATTTATGGATTTCTACTTACATACAGATGATCAAATCTCGTTGTGTTGTTTTCAAGCTTTTTATTGTGATGCAATTATTGGACAAATGTTATATCAATTTCAAGGAAATCAACGAGATTACTTTTCAAACGACACATTAGAGGTCGTTCTCTTGTATCTTGTGCTATTGTATTATGAAGTAACGCTCCCGGACATATTTCCGTTGCGACACATTTTTGGGGGGTGTTACATATATACGATAACAATAACTATGAGGTCATATTATCGTGATTCATCTAAACGAATCACAAAGAACTTAAGGTTATTGTATTTTGATTATGTTCATCGTAATAAAACTTGAGGTTCTATATATAGTAAATAAGTGTAATCATAACATGAGGTTATGATACATTTTGATTCTTTTTTTTAAGAATCATAGTAGAACTTAAGGTTCATACTTTATATTCTAAAAACATAACGTGAGGTTATGTCAACCATTCAATATATGTTATAACAAAATTTTAATAGCAATAACTTTGCGGTAATGTTATATTTGATTATATTATCTAATCATAGTAGAAAAGGGAAAAAAATTAAGAATCTCTTGACTTTCACAAAATTATAATCCATATACCACTGATCGAGGCTTTTTTTTCTTTTATGGAGATCTAAATTCCAAAGTAAATATAACCAAATCGAAAAATCTAAGATCCCAACTAAAATTTATATACAGCAAAAATAGACATGAAAGAAAAACGTATGTAATAGAGTCTTTTGCAAAACCAAACTTATGGTGGCGTACATATCTATTCAACACATAGTAAACTAATATATTGTTACCTCATTTTGACCTTTATCTCCCGTGCAAATATATATGCCAAAAGTAAAGCAATGTAATTACGTAAACCTTTACGATCTATTATTCTAGTTAATTACCTTTTCTCTTTATAGCTTAGTATTTTCTTTTGAGCAATTCGTGCTGATAACGTGTTATGAAATGTAAAGAATAAGAGATAGAGGAGGAAGGAGATGATTGTTATTGAGTGTTTATCCAATGAGTACAATGTGTCCCTTATTTATAAAGGTAAAGGGAATGTAACCCCTAGCTAATTAACTACCTATTCAAGGGTAATTAACAACTCATAAAGGTGAATAAACATACATAATTAATATATTTATAACAGTATTCGATTTGATAAAAATAAAGATATTTTTTCTTGGAACTTAAAACAACTCAATTTACTGTTTGACCTAAAAAAAGTCAACATAAGTTACATATTATTGGTTTAGTGGTTTGACTTCATGGGCTCTCTTTTAATAGGGCTGTTAAACCATCTTGTAAGCAGGTTGTTGTAAAGATCATGTTTTCTGCTTGTGTTATTTATGCATGCTTCATATTTTTCTATCTTTAGTTAGTTGGATCTTGGTTGTTATCATGTTATCTTTGTATTTTTTATTAGATTCCCCGAACGGTACTCATGACTTAATATTCAACTTGGTTGAATCATGGATCACTTCAGTATGTTGTCTTTTACCAAAATCAACTATAAAAAGAAGGGCTAATCATTTTAAAAAGCATCATACTTTACTCATTTTACTTTTCTAACTCCATAGTCAAAAAAATTTCTTTTGAGTACAATATACTTTGTTTTTTGTTCTTCTCTACGTAATATTTTACCTAGGCAACCGATTTTGTACATGTCATCAGGTAATCATCAGCTCTGTTTTTTACATGTCATCAGCTAATGGTACATAACCCGACCCACTTCCTTTCTTAATTGACCCACTTCCTTTCCCAATCAACCCACTTCCTTTCCCTAATGGTAATGTCATTATCATTCATATAAACCCTAACTTCATCTCAATATCACAAACACAATACACACAAACACAATACCATCTTCTAATTGTTGTCAACTGGATCATGCCTTCATCAAGTTCATCTTCTCAATCTTATCGCAGAACCTACACAAAAGAAGAAATCATCTGTATGACCCATTGTAAATGTGAGATTCCAATATATCAACAAGTAGCATGGACTTCCATTAATCCTGGTCGAAGATTCAAAGCTTGCCCCATCTATGTAAGTTAACTTTAATTAATATTCCTTAAAAATGTGATAATTAAGTGTATTTGATTTTTATTGTAAATTATTGTTTGTAGGATAAAAAGGAGAAATGTGATGTGTATGGATTTATTGATGATGAATTACCATTAGAATACTACAAAGATCTTTTCTATAAATTGCATAATAAGAACAAAGAATTGAAGTCGAAGCTAAAAGTTTTATCTAAGCATGATTGTGGTCACAACAAGTTAATACCAAACAAGGAGGAAAGTGAACAAGTTTCAATGGATATGATCTACAAAGAGTTGAATGCATTTAAAATCAAGGCCAAAGTGTATGACAGTGTTATGGTTGTTTTTGGTTTTGGTTTCATGATTGTGTTAATACTATGTGTCTATGTTGTGTCAAAGGGCAACTAAGAATATACGCTTTGTACTTGTACTTTGGTACTAAATTGTCAAGCTTTCTAGTTTAGTTTGTAGTATATTATGTTCTTTTTGTAATGAATTTAATGAACAATGTTTTGGTACTTAATGAATATTGTTATGATTTACTTTTTTATTGTTAATACCAAGTTAAAGAGTAAAAGCATTACCAAAGTAAATGTGTTCTCTCATAACAATAACTTCATGTGCAAAAGCACTTAATAATGTTAGAACCAGAACACAACATCTCAACTAAACCTTGCCATTCCTTAGATAAAATATGACATTATAGTGGCAACAAGTGCAACACTATTCCACTCACCCTAACAATTTTGTCATACATTAAAGCTACTTAACGTTAGCCCTTCCATACACAAAATAAAGGCATCATTCTAAAACATAACACAGATTTAGGTACATCATTAACATTTTCCAAAATATGTGCTAATTTGCAGATCTTCATTGTTACTATTCTAGATAAATTTCATTATTCACACTTGATCCAGGTCCTTTAACCACTTCAGATAGTTTCTTGTTAAGTATTCTTTGACTTTTTAATCTTGGTGAGACAAATCTTGCTGGTGGTCTTGGTCTAGGAAGCCTTTGTGCAGGTTCGCTGACCTTGTTTCTTGAATAATCTCAGTTTCAGCTCTTCTTGTTTGTGCTATCTCAGACCTTGTTATTGCTTGAGTTCTTGCAGGTTCATGTGTAGTCCCTCCAGCTCAAACTCTAAGGATTTGGTATTGTTGTGTACCTAATCACATAAACAAAATAGTGGATAAGATATTTTGCAAGTATTGAAACAAATAAGGATATATAAATGACTATACCTACTATTATCTAAGCTTGTGTTTTCATTTCCTTTGTGGCAAGGCAAGCAAAGGAGCATCTAATGGTTCTGAATTCTCTATAGTATCTGATATAGCAGCATCCATTCCTAACCATGCTCCCATCCTTCCTAACCTCTGAGCTGGTATTAGTCTACCACTCTTTGGCTTTCCACCTCTCATCTTCAAATGACAAGTACTAGAACTATCACCTCTCTTTTTGTTAAACTTTCCTAGATTAAATATTCTCCCATCATTAAACACCACTCTACATTTGAGTGTCAAACCGTTACCATTTGGTACATCCAAATCATCAGCCAACAAATCTAGAAACCTACTCCAATTATCTTTATTCTTAATTGTGACAATTACCCAAGCCACAAGAAAAATATAGTTGTTACCATCTTTACCAATTGTTGTTAATATTTCCCAGATGTTTGGTTTCTTTAAGAAAATCCATCTAATGCAATAATCCTTTTACATCCCCTTTTCCACCCTTCTTTCAAACCTTTGAAACAAACATAAAATCTGTCAAAATAAGTTTTCTCATTTGGGTACACTGTGACACCTACCTTAATAGTGCTACCCTCATTTGAATTAGTTGTTGCCTTTGCATAAGACCTAAGATATCCATAATGGTCTTGAATGGCAGCATCACCTTCATTCAATACAAATGCCTTAGCATTCCTACACTGGTTACGACTGACTATGCAATTATATTTATTCATAACTAAATCAACTATAGCATCTAGAGTGATTTGTGGATTGGACCTTACTTGATCTCCAAAATGCCTTCCTATCCATCTGTAATTAACAAGCCTGCCATAGTTGAAATTTCTAACACAAGTATGTTGATAACGCCTTAATTATACATATTTTCGGTGGCGTTATTGTATATATTTTCATCATTTCTCGTGAACTTTTGATACTTAATAGCATGAAATGTGTGCAGGTTCACTTGAAGTCAGCCCAAGCTCAAATATACTTAAATGCAAGTGTTTATGCCATATGGAAGTCAAGTTAGAAGAAAATAAAGAATAATCTCTAAGTTAGCAAGGAAGTGTGCCGCCCTTTTACACAAGTGCGTTGTACTTGTCAACGAAATAAATAAAAGCAGTTAATTCCCAAAGTGCACTGGTTTTCTCCAGATGTGCGCCACACTTCTCTCCAGCATTAATGATTATTTAACCGACATAGGCTAAGTACGCCACACTTTTATATAAGTACGCCGCACTTATGACCTTTCCCAGCCTATAAATAGAGACTAATTTTCAAGCTATTAGAAGATAATCCATATCATCACACAACAAAGAATTCTCTCTCAAACTTCATCATTTTCTGGGTTTTATACATGAAATTTCGGCGAAGACAAAGACGGTTTAATAAGCATTAGTATAATACGAGTTTAGAATAAACATTCGATACTTGTAAATGGGTTGTGTTTTGCTCCATTTCATATCCAAATCTCGTATGTTTCTTATTTCCCTTTGTTATTATGAACTACATAGCCATGAGAGGTGTAGGATCCCGTTATCACTTCATATATTTAAACACGAATCGAAACTAGAAAGGAGAAAGATTGAGTTGTTTAGAGAGAGAA
>BQNB010006531.1:86120-97151 GCA_026074375.1 Tanacetum coccineum | reverse complement strand
TGCCCGTCAGTGCGTGTAAACATCGGTAAACGAGTTTTTATAAATTTAAAACTTGTTAATTGTTTCTTTAAAAGAAAATAAACATCAAGTTTTTGGCGCTGCTGCCGGAGAGCTAAAAATTAGTGGTAATTTGACTTTTTTATTCTTTGCATTTCATTTCTGCACTAGTTTTTGTTTATTTTTCAGGAATCATTATGGCTGGGGAAAATATCGACAACCTCACCATGGAGCAATACTTGACGCTGACTCGAGGAAACCAGGCATCGGGCGTGGTTAGACCAGAAATCAGGGGTAATGTTAATTTTGCGATTAAGAGTTAATTCATGCGGGAATTGAGGAAAGACACCTTTTTAGGAAACAAAAATGACGACGCCCACGAACACATTGAGCGGGTTTTGGACATCGTCAGTTTTTTCAACATTCCAGGAGTGACACATGATCCGTTATGCTTCGTGTTTTCCCAATCACACTCAATGGAGCTGCAAAAAGGTGGGTGGATAGACTAACCCCAGGAACCATTAATATATGGGATCTCCTCCAAAAGGATTTTACCCAAAGGTACTGTCCACCATCTAAGACCGCTAAACAACTTGAAGACATCGCAACTTCAAGCAAGAGGGAGAAGAAACATTGTACCAAGCTTGAGAAAGGTATAATGACCTGCTATTTAAGTGCCTAACTCATGACATAGGTAGTCATCAAAAGGTAAATATCTTATACAATGGTTTGAGCACTATGAACCGTCTATTACTAGACTCACATGGGCCAATTCCTGGCATGACACCTGCTAAAGGTTTAACAGCAATCCAGACTATGGCTGATCACTCTAAAAAATGGCACGACAGCTCACCAAGTTAAAGCATATGTGGCAGCAATAACTCTGAAGGAATGGCTACTATTGCTAGTAAACTTGATAACCTTGGTCGAGATATGAAGAAGTTAAAAGAAAATGTTCATGCTATTCAAGTAGGATACCAGCTCTACGGAGGACCTCATCTTGACAAAGAATGCCCCCTAAACGAAGAGGTTAAAAGCATAGAGGAAGTTAAGTACGGGGAGTTCGGTCGACCCTTTCCAAACAACATCCGTGTTAACGAGAAATTTAGAGAGGTATATGGGTATGGCCCGCAACCCCCGTTAGGCGACAGAAAACCAAACCTAACTAAAACAATTAATAAATATATCGAAGAAATGGCCAAGAGACATTCTAAAAAGACAAAGGGTTAAAGAAGTTATACCTAAACACTGAGACAAGTAGGGGGAATCACGATAAGTTTATCCAAAGTCTTGAGACTAAGGTAAAAACCTTAACCAATAAGGTTGAAGGAAGAATGAACAAGGCAAAGTTCAAGGAATGTAAGGCCATCTATATGGAAGACGGGACACCCTTATACACACCCTTCCACTACTCGCTGGAGGAAATTGAATATTTTTTTGCTAGTTTAGGGTTTTCAAATAATGAAACACAAGAAGATGAAATAATGAAAGGCAGCAAAGGAGTAACTAAGCTCGACCTCACTACTAACTTAAATCAAACTCCTCCAGTAAAAAATAGAATGTAAGCTACTTTGTTGAGCCCTACGAACCACCAATTCCCTTTCCTAGACGTCTAGAGCAACACGCCGAAGAGGCATTGGTTCGTGAAACGATGGAGAGCCTAAAGAAATTAGGATAAATCATCCCTTCCTGAAGGAAATAAGATAAACTGACAACTACGCTCGACACTTAGAAAACCTGGTGGCTAATAAACCAAAAACTAAAGAAGATAATGAAACCAAGATGAACCCTAGGTGTTCTGCTCTCCTCCTAAATCAGCTACCTCCTAAGGAGGAAGATCCAGGAAGTTTCATTCTACCATGTTCGATTGGAAGGTTAGATTTTAACAACGCTTTGGCGGATCTAGGAGCTAGCATCAGTATTATGCCATTATCTATGTACAAACGTTTGGGAATGGGAAAGCTTGAACTAATAAACATGGTGATAGAAATGGCAGATAATACAAAAAGTATTCCTAAAGGAATAGTAAAAAATCTGCTAATAAAGATCAACAAGTTCATTCTCCCTGTTGATTTTGTCATACTCGATATGATCGAGGACTTTAGAATGCCCATTATTCTAGGGAGACCTCTTCTAGCCACGGTCCATGCCAAGGTAGACATTTTTAGGAAGACTATTTCTCTAGAGGTAAGAAATGAAAAAGTCATATTCAAAATGAGAAGCAGGTTTTCCACAACTAATTTTGAATCTGTTTGAGCAATCAAAAGCGAAATCCACATTAGAGATGAAGATTCTGAGCTCTGTGACTTTAACCAATTATTAGGCATCGACCCTGATATTTTTTCTTATGACGCAAACACTAATAAAAGAAATTTCGAGGAATACCGGGAGAGTGAAACTAACACAATATTAAAAATTATTCTAGAAAAGGCATATGAAACCTGGTTAAGTAGTACAAGTGATGACAAGAACTACCTAGGAGAAATAATTGATCAATTAAAACCGAATCTTTTCGACAAATCTACTGAACTTGATAAGGAAAACCATCAGGAAAGAAAATGCAAATTGCTGGGAATAATTTATAAAGAACCACCCCCAATTATAATCAAAAGGGTCAAAGTTACTAGATACAATATTGGCCCAGGCGAAACTTACATAAAAATAAAAATTTTAGGGATCAACGAAATACCTCGAACTATCACCAATGTTGCCAACGTCCGTGCTGTTTTAATGGATGAGTTAGGAGCAGATGGGAGTACTAAAGGAGCAACATAGATCGAGCATGAGTCTAACTTAAAGACTCGTTAATTAACAAAAGTGCTTGTCAGGAGAAAACCCGTATTTTTATCAATAAACTTATTTTTCCGCATTTTAGTTAGTTTGTATATTTCTCACTTTATTTTGCATGCTCTTTCAGCAAAGAAGTCGAATTTAAAGTCATCTCGACTCATAATCATATGGTTTAAATACTGCTACAGGTAGCAATTACGGCGTAACCATAGCTGTTACGCCATAATCAGTAACGCAACGGCATAATCTTCTCCTTTATTACGCCATAACAAGTTTTATAAAACCATATAATTACGTCGTAACTCTTTAGGTTACGCCGTAATCTCTTTTTGAAAATCCTTTAAAAATACATTTGAATCAATTACAAAACCGTGTATATTTTAAATGAACTTTGTGGGTGTGTTCTCTAGAAACCCTAACGAGACTTCACTCGTCCACTTAGGCTACCAAGTGGTTTAAAAGGCTTGTTGCATTCGCTAAATGTAACCGTGATTCTTACGAAAGTGAGTTAGTTTTCTTGTATATTTTTATAAACATTTAAATGCATTTAGGTGTTTTTAGTAATTTCAAGGGAAACGAGGTTACTCGAGAAGTGCTTAATGGGAGTTAATCCCATGTCGCCATCATATGAAGCTTACAGCAATACTCAAAGGAGTTACTTGTTCTAATTCTACTCTTAGTTTTGATTTTTCATTTTTTATTGTACAATAGGGACATTGTACAAACCAAGTGGGGGATGGGAGTAGAATTAACACTACGACCTATATTTTCCTTCGATTTTCTAGTTTTCTTCGAAAAATGGTGCCAATTTTAAAATTTTTGACATATTTTTCTTATTGAACTAGATTAAATCTTTGCGGAATGCACATTTACCCTTTATTTCTATTGGTGAGGTTAAGCCTGATGATTCTGTTTTCATCCATTATACAAAAATCCACCAAAAATATGAGTGTGCCAATAGTATTGTACTTTAGAACTTGGCATGTACATCATTTCGAGACCTAATTGATTAGCAGGAATAGATGGTTCGAGAAGGAAACATTTAGGAATTCACCCAAATAGCCCATATGTGTGTGTTTATTGACTTGTTACACTGACTTGTCGACCTCCTGTGATAAAACCCTTTTTTTCACTCTGTTAGCCTCAAAATATTGAGCCGAACAAGGAAGCTCGGCTACTAATCATGGAAGCTCGGTCTTTATTTAGTAAATGTTGTAATAGGCTATACCGGGAATCGGGCTCGTTAATTAATCTAATATTATACGTGTTTCGGACTAAGGTCCAAGTAATCCCGAGCCTGACCCAAGAAAACAAATACCACGGCCTAAAAGCTAGTTCCAAAAGTTGTTCCTTTAGCAGATACAACAGCTCCATCAAAACAAGAGTTGGATCTTCTATTCGGTCCTTTGTACGATGAATTTTTCACTGCAGATACTTCATGTGTCAACAAATATTCTTCTCCCACTGACAATTCTAAACAACAAGACACACCACCTTCAACGACTGCTCAATCTACAACAGAACTAATCACTCCAACTACAACAATCACTACTGAGGACAACATGTAAATATTTTTGAAAAAAATAAAAATACAAAAATATAAAATTTCAAAAAGAAAATACAAAATCAGAAAAACAGAAAATTTCCAAAAAGAATCTTCTCGACATGTCTCTTGGAATCGATAACATTTACGTACCTAGAAATGTTGATTAACATCGACACAGGCGTGTAAATGAAGTTCGAGCAAGAGTTCAAATGCTTTCAAAACATGTTATTTCTAATTTTCTTTATGACTTGTAATGACTCTCAGATTGCAACTCGGACCCGAACGACAAAGGAGAGTGTACGTTTCAGTGCGCTTATCCTTAGCATTAAAAGTGAAGTCTTCTAACATGATGTTTTTCAAAATGTTGAACACAATTTTTCAAGAATTTCTCAATGACAATTCATAATCTTTCAAAATTGTGTGCTCAACAATGCTAACCTTTAATTTTATATTCATTTTACAACTTGGTATCATTTTTTTTGGTGTCAAACATATGTAAAATTAAGGAGGAACAAACAGAAAACCGTTTCCGCATGCTAGGTATAAAAGTTTTCTCCATAGAATTTTCTTGACAAATTTTAATCACATGATATTTCAAAAACTAAGTGAATTAGTATTTAAAATAAGGGGAGAAATGTAATTAAAATATGATCTAGAAAATAATAAGTGATCTAATCGACTCAAAGTGTTTTTACTCTTACCCACATGTGCAAAACAATTTTGTTTATCGATGCACGTGTAAAAGGGGAGTTTTTCTAAATGATTAAAACTTTCGAAGTGTCAATTGTTTTTAAACACTTTGAATGATTTTTAATCAAGGTTTTACGGTTACGATCTTATACCCAACAACATCTTAACTCACGACGATTCTGAAGTCATAAGGTGGTTAGGTTAGGTATTAGTCCTATGATCCAACCAGAACCAGAGGGATCTACCTAAGGACACTATATAGTTAGAAATAGCAGTCCTTAGTATGATTGGAGATGAATGAGTATAAGGGAATAATGCCGACTAAGATTGAGCTAACACTAGAACAATCACAACAAGGTGTTAGTAATGACGTCTTGGTAAGCATTGAAGGGGTTGAAGAATTAAAAAGAAATGTATGGGTAAAGGGTGAAAATAAAGAAGTCCTCCACACACTTTAGGTAGAAACCGGGTTAATACATAATCTATCAGATTCACAAAGATGAATTCTGGTATTAAAGAAAGCCGTCATGGACCCAGTGATGCAATGCACAACCCTTCCCAGCCATTCGAGTTTCTCTCAACGGAAACTTGTCTCATTTGTAACGAAGATACACACGACTTCTATTGACTTTCTTACTTCGAGTTAGTTAATATTGAATATGTGGCATTCTGCTCCAGCATCCGAGTACTAAAACCAAAATGTACTAATCGAGTCTAGAGCCAAGAGATCAACAAATAAATCTCATTAGGAAACATTTCATGACAAACACTTGTTGAACACCATTAAGTTCACAAGCGGTTAACAAGAGTCCTATACATTATCCTTGTGATTTTACCAGAACATCCGAGTGATACTTAAGTATTCACCGTAAAGATGGAAATCCTGCTTGAGCCAACATCAAACAAGCTCTTGGTAGGTGACTTGTAGATTCTATATGAATCAAGCTTGTGTCAACTTGATATCGATATTGGTCCAGTAAATGAATTGATAGTCTAATCAGAAAGATAGTAACTATCTGATTCCTTCTTACCGTGTTGTCTGCTTTGAGACGCTCCGGTAACGAGAACGGCTAGTGCAACTGCGAAACCCTGACAAGAAGATTCATTTGAATTCCATCTGATCACAGGCATCATTTATACTAATTAACAGGGAACCGTGGTTATTGCAACCTTATTCGACAAAGTGACAAAGACACTCTCATCTATATATGTTGATTATCACTAACGTAAACTTGCAGGTTATACGGAGGTGGCGGTATCCCATTCCAGCTGAAGTCGGATTCATTACCACATGGTCATGCTCAAACCACAAAGACATACTATAAGCATCAAGGTTCAAGAATCAAGAAAGCTCAAGAATTAAAGACAAAGACTTCCGCAAACTCTGATATTAATGATCCCTCCTCAGAAACCAAGCTTCAGTGAGATTATTAGAGAGCTTTCAAAAAGATGTAAAGTATGAGCATGTTGGTCAAGACACAAGATCGCAAGGTGGAAAAGACGATCAAGACAAATAGGAAAAGATTTAGAGATCTCAGAACTAAAGACAAAGTCAAAAGACAATGAAAAGGCTCAAGATCAAAGATCACACAGCATGAAGGAACAAGCCTACAACATAATAAAGACCAAATATTCAAGAACTCAACGACAAAGCAATCTCAACAAGTCCAAGGAAGCAAGATTCAAGATCTTACCTCAGGAATTCGAAGACCATACATTAGGGGAGATTGTTAGCCTCAAAATATGTCTATGAACATGGAAGCTCAGAATCTGCAGGAAGCCTCGCTTCGGGGGAGATTGTTAGCCTTAAAATATTAAGTCGAACAAGGAAGCTCGGCTACTAATCATGGAAGCTTGGTCTTTATTTAGTAAATGTTGTAATAGGCTAGAACAGGAATCGGGCTCGTTAATTAATCTAATATTGTACGTGTTTCGGACTAAGGTCCAAAGTAATCCGAGCCCGACCCAAGAAACAAATACCACGGCCCAACAAGCCTTATAGAGGCTGGCCCATTAAGTGGTATAAACACCCCTCTCCAAGTGTGGAGATGGTGTTGGTTCTCATTTGTTCATTTTACACTTGCAAGAATTAACCATTTCTTTTTCTCTCTACTTTCTCTCTCTAACATCTCTCTACTTTTCTTCTTTTCTCTCTAATCTTATTTTCTTGGTTACCACGGTGAAGTGAAAATGTATCTTGGTTCCTACACACTCATTATTAGTACAAGATACCCCTAGATCACCCTGTTGAAGCTAATCCGTGTTTTAACCCATATTATATATGTTTCGTTACACCCTTTCGCCTTAGCCAACCCTGTAGTCTATATTTTTCTTTGTGTTGAAATTTCTGGCTACTTGATGCGGGTGTCGTTAAGACTTCAACAAGAAGTTTTAAAACTCCTTAGGCAGTGTACCTAATCGTTGCGGTGTAGTATAGGCAAGACTTGGGGGTTGTTATCGTTCTCTAGGGGAATAGGTTGGGAAGGCTCGATCACGATCTAACAGAGGTCTATGGGGTTGAGAAAAGATTCTTTTTGTATTTTTATTTTATAGAAACTAGTAAATATCATGGCTTGAGAGGTTGGTTTGTTTATCTAAATAAACTAAATATATTCTAAACTACTGGTGATAACTTTATGATAAAAAGATGTATTTACTTAATCATATACTACTCCTTAGATTGTTTCTCCTAATTCTGTTGCTTTGTCACATTGTGATGATCTGTGTAAGTATTTCCTAAGTCATGAACGAATTACATGAACCTACCGACTATTTAATATTCTGTTAAGGCAACGCACAAGTAAGGTAGTATGAAGACTATTACAAGGCCCCTAAGAGTACATTAAATGCAATTGAAATATCTTAAGAGGGATCAACCATATTGGAGGTAAGGTAGTATTAATACTGTTACCAAATGGTATCCTGTCTACGCACTCGTGTATCCCTAGACGTTTATGCCAATTTAATATCTTATGGCTAGTTTTCTAAAGCCTAACGTGCACATCCATCACAAGAAGCAACATTAAAAGGATCTACAATCTAAGTTTTATACAATCATAAGTAAATATAAAGGAGAGTTTAGCCTCACATGTTATAAGGAAAGCAAGAACATAAATCAATCAAACAACACATAGACATATTGAATGATTAAAGATAAACAATCTTACTTGATTAAAACATGGATTAAGGTTGGTTACAATAGGGTTTTCAGGTCCTAAGAACGGCCTAAAAGCTGCTAGAATGACCAGGCTTCGTCTCCCAAAAGTTATACAAAGTTACACATTTAAATCCTAAATTCGGTTTTGTATATATAGAGAAATCACCGCGACAGCGTCCAGTTATAGTCATGACGCCGTCATAAAGTATAATCTTCTAGATCTGATTTAAGTCAGTTACGTCCTGACGTCGTCATCAATTCTCTTACGCCTTCACTAGAAAGACCGCGACGACGTTGCTTTATGCTTGCGCCATCTCCACACTCTATGAGCACGATTCTTCAAGAGATTTGGTGTAGGTCCGTAGTCTTGTCTGTTTCTTCTCCAAATGAGCCCAAGTCACGTGTATTTCCTCCAAATGCCATCCAAGTGCTAAAAACCTGAAAACAAACGATTAAACACATAATCTGGGCATATTTGCATGATTTAAAGGGTTAAATGACCCCGAAATAGTGTATAAAATGACACCTCATCAAATACCCCTACACTTGGGATTTGCTTGTCCTCAAGCAAATTGGCTTTTCTACCTAGACAATAGCAATATTAGGGTCATTTAACCTACTCTTTAAAAGAAGTTTACAACACAACCTTCTAGACCTCGTAATTAAAAGCACGAAAAGTATATACTAGCACCTCACATAAGTGTTTGGATTCTCTCTTTCTCTCGGGTGTATAATAAGTTATAAAAACTACGGGGAAACAGAAAATTAATACTCATTAACTATCATAGCATATAAATTACCATAGGCTTGGTAAAGGATCAAACCTCCATCGTTGGGCGCAAGCATTAATCATTACTATCTAAGAGGTCTTTTTAAAGGGTTGTGGGGTGTAGGTGTAAGATAACATTAACGGAACAAAAACGGATGTGATACATTTGAGGAGCCACTTTTGGGTGAATTTTGGGTGAAATGGTTAGCTAATTATTTATACGAATACACGCTAGTTTAGTTGCTAAGCCAAAGACTCAGACAAGATATACAAACTCTACAAAACTCTACATCAATCTCTTTCTTTTTCTTTTCTTGACTCTATGATAAACATAAGTAAATGGCAGTTCGTACACACATTTTTTCACCTTATATATATATATATATATATATATATATATATATATATATATATTCCGTACACTTTTGCCCTACCATTGCTTAATATAAAACATCATGGGGGTTTATAGATACACCCCTACACTTGAAGTTTTACATACTTGATAATTACAATCTAACTAATGACCCGAATTGAGATGGATCAACATAACATGGAGCTTATTGAGCTCTATTAAGGGTAATAAGTTACTTCTTCCCTAATTCTACATAAGATGAATACTACCATGAATCTTAATTGTCCCAAAATTGTATTTACAAGGATAAGGACTTAGCAACCGTGTACTAAATAATTAACTTGGGTTAAAAACAATAATGTACTAAAAGTGAGTACATACAAGGTAGGCTAAGGCAATTTGGGTGTAACAATTGGTTTAAGGGTTAACAATGCTCTTCATTAATTGTCTGGCTTAACCAAAAAATTACAAGAACCGTGAAAAGGATAGGCTCGAAGGGTTTCACTAGGGGAGTCTTGCACTAAAAATGAGTGTGAAGCATGGGTGTGGGATAGTTATATGATCGATGTGACCATCGTAACAATTACATGTTTAAAACATGGGTTAATCCTAATGCCTCTTATCTAGCAAATCCTAATACTTACTATGCGGTCTCAGGATGCATCACAAAAACAAGTTTTAGAATTTAATATACTACCAGTACACTCATATAAATACTGATACCAATGTTTCAGAAAAGGCAACCTAGACAACACGTACACATCTGTAACGACGAAATAGACACATATGACTGCATTCGAACCTTAACTCGAACAAGCTAAAGGTATAAACTATCTTGGGTATCAAAAATGGATACTCGAATTTCTATAGATCTAAAGGCGAACCTCACATTTTTGGGGTGGAATTTTGAGGGTTTTTCTGCTAGTCATATAAATTCATATCCATGAGACGCTATTAATACTCGGTTTTTGTCGGTATGTGTCATAATTTTTTTTTAATTTTGGTTAAAATTACCTTTTATCCTATGTTTGGATATATTACCCATCATATTAAGGACAAAGCAAATGGCAATTGAAGGAATAGTTTCTAAGGCTTATTTCCCCCTACACTCAAGTTAAACATTATCCCCAATGTTCTATAGAAGTACCCGTAAAAACAAATAAAGGGAAAAGAAAACAAGTAAAAGAAACTAGTACTCTCTTGGTTTGCTCAATAATGGAAAAGAAACATGTGATAACTGGTTAAATTGTCCTCCAAGAATCGTCTAATGAAACTTCTTAAGAACTTCCAAGCTTCTTCTCATCAAATATAACCTGTAATCAAAGACAAAGACAACTATACCAAACATAAAATTGACGGGATAGATATAAATACAATGAGTTTAGGGTTTGACTCTATGAAAGCAGTAAAGATAGGATGAGAGTAATGATGTAATCATAGGTTTATGCAGGTTTATAAAAGAATTACAAATTTTAAATGTTGTGCAAACTATTTTTCAAAAAACTTGAAATTTTTTGAATTTTCCTATAGCTGGGCTCACGACGCCGTCAGGATAAATCCTGACGCCGTCTCCATCCTCTGAGAAAATTTTCTTTTTGTTTTCTTTGAAAAACTTCCTGTACGTGATTATATAAGTTATTTCCTGTATGAATTACTGCATGAAACCTAAGATTAGTCAATACAATCATATGACTCAAAACTGACGCGAATTAATCTAAACAATTTATTTA
>BQNB010006531.1:3247-80381 GCA_026074375.1 Tanacetum coccineum | reverse complement strand
CAACCTTTTGTCACACATGAAACGTTTCGCGTGTGTGACTATATGTATATAGTCACACATTTTTGGTGTGACCAATACCACTTTTTGTACTAGTGAAGTGTTTTGGATTGAATTGGAAGTGTAAATTGCGGACTATTTTAGATCAGTAGGAAAACGTAGGTTTTTCTCAAAAAATTTAGCTTAGGGTATGTGAATAAAAGACATGGTTAGATAGGTATAAGTCTTAGGTACATGTGACGAATTGGACGATCTGGTATTGATTCCGAATGAAGAAGGTTTGCCATTTTTACCAAAGAAGGTCGAATCTGGAGCGGCTGTTGGAAAACTTGTTTTGTTCCAGGTGTTTGTAAAGTAAGTTGAGGTTTTAAAACATGGCTAAACACTATACATCATAATATTTTATCTCTCTTTGGATTCAACTCAATAGCTATTATAGAATATGATTTATGGCCAAAACCGTAAACGATAGAAATTCAGTCAACTTTCTGTTTTGAGTTATGGTTAGTAAAAACTCATTTCCTGTGGATTGGTAAATGGTTTCATTGATTGCCTTGAATTTCTGGAAACTAGACTTAAGTATCTTTCTAGGAGTGAAAATCCCATCCTTGTATCTTTTATAGGTTAAGATATACGATGGTGTAAAGATGACTAAAATTCAGTAACATGGTTTTTACGTCTTTTCTTGAGAAATAAAAGTGTGAACACATGGTAATGAGATAAGAATCCTTAAGCAAAACCTAGTAGACACTCAATTAGGTATAAGTGTAGGTTGTGTACCAAATTGGAGATAAAAATGCCTTGGTTAAGTCTTGGTGCAATGTCGTTCTTGTTTCTGATTTTTAATTAGTATTATATAACTATTTTTACTATAACGATTTCATTTATAATTCTAAGTCGCGACTTGCTTTATAGGTCTCGGCTAATTGTTGGAGTCTTCTATCTCGTTGATTTCTCATTTGATCTTCTACTCATGGTGAGTTCATAGCCTAGCCTTTACTACTTTACTAGTTTTCTTGAAAACCGCCGAGGGAGATACATGCTTGTTTTTATAAAATTAAACACAAATTATTTTCCTGTATGCTGGACCCGAATGTATGATTAATGCTTGAGTACCTATTGCTAAAGTCCCCAATATATCATGAACCATAACTACCTGTGATGGGTGGACGCTAGGATAATAAATAGTACTATGGGATGACTCCCCGTCTGGGGTTTCTATCCTTTTGGAACACCCAGTTTCAACGGATATATTATTCTGAGAACTACAGGTATATAGCAATAATACCTAATCCATTTGGGGCAACGTAATTTATTCTCATCAAAGGGGTCGGATGTCACGAGCTTAATGCATTATTAATTAAAACTTGTTTGATCCACAAGTTTTCCATGATTTAAATATTTATGCTCTAAATCTTTATGCTTAATTAAACCTATGAATTTCACTTAACGTTTCGTTGACTTTTTAGCATGTTTATCCTAGGTAATCAGGGCTAAGGACTTGGAGCTTGTGAAGAGGAGGAAATTGCGCTTAAGAATGATTTTTTTTTAAATAAATGATTTCCATTCCTCAAAAACAATGTTTTTATATTTGGTTGAACACTTGTACCTTGTTAGACTTATGTTGGGACAATGCTTGCATTCTGAACTTTCTAATGGAATGGAATATGTTTTATATCGTCTCTTTTCGAGTCGTTCCCTATAATTTATTGACTATTGTACTTATTATTAACACTCCCTTGTTGGTCCCGAATCTTGATTTAAATTGAGGGTGTTAAAAATGTGTTGTTGAATAAAGAAATCTTTGTTTTTTTCCAAGTGATATAATTTGTTATATCTAATATAGAGATGATCGTCGCCTAACCATGTATCTTTCCAAAAGCATATGGAAGAGCCATCACCAACCTTAAAACAAATAGAGTTTATGGGGAACAATACCAGTCGAGTGAAGGTGAAAAATTGACCTGAAAATGCTAGCCCAGACCCCATTAGTATGACAACCTCTAATATCAATACCTACTTAATCACCATGAATCGCCTTAACCACATGAACCCATAAAGCATTCGGATTATGAAAAAGACGCCATCTCCACTTCAATAAAAAGGGACATATTAAACGCTTTAAGACTGCCAACGCCGAGACCTCCTTTGTCAAGAGAGGCTAGAATATTTGACCATTTAACCCAAGCAAGCTTCTTGGAGTCCTCGGAGCTACCCCAAAAGAAAGAAGCACGTAAACTTTCAAGAGATTTAGGAACCATTTCGGGGACCTTGAAAATAGATAAATAATTACCAAGGCTACCGAGCACAGATTTGATGAGAGTACGGTAGCCACCAATAGAGAGAAGGTTGGCCTTCCAAACGATAATCTAGCCTTAAACGGTCAATGAGAGGCTGCCAATTCGCGATACGACTCATATTCGAACCAATAGGTAAACCAAGATAAGTGAAAGGGAAAAAACCAGCTTCACATCCCGTGTAAGAAGCCATGATCTCTTCCTCATTAGACGAAACCCCAACTCCATATACATTATATTTATGTATATTAATATCAAGCCCGAAAGTAATGTAAAACATATCAAGGATCAGAATAATATTTTCCATAGCATATAGATTCCACTCAAAAAGGATAATAACATTATCTACGTAAAAGAGATGAGAAAGGTGCATACCCGAGGAACCGACCTTGATGCCATGAAACATATTAGCAGCTAAACCATCGTTAAGAGCCATATGAAGACCCTCTATAATAATAATGAATAGAAAAGGTAAGAGAGGATCCCCTTGTCTCAAACCTCTTTTTTAAGAAAACTCTGATGTAGGGCTCTCATTAATGAGAATAGAAGTCCTAGCCGACGCTAATCCAGCTTTAATCCAATTACGCCATTTAATACCAAAGCCCAGTTTATTAACAACATAATCAGGGTACCTCCAACTTACATAATCAAAGGCTTTTTCAAAATCAACTTTGAATAACATCATTTTCTTTTTATGTTTCTTGTACCAATCAATAGTCTCACTAAGAATAAGAGGGCCATCAAGGATTTGCCGCCTTGTAATAAAAGTAGATTACTCGGGACTAATGATAGAGTCGATGACCTTGGATAATCTATTAGCAAGGATTTTAGCCACAATCTTGTAATGAATGCAAATAAGATAAATAGGTCTAAAGTCTTTGGTAAACAAAGGGTTAGACACTTTAGGAATAAGCGTAATGAAAGTTGAATTTGAACCTTGGGGAAACGTACCAGTAGAGAAAAAATGAACCACAAATGATTGAATATCGTGTTTCAAAAGATCCCAAAACTTTTTAATGAACATGAAAGAGTAACCATTCGACCCCAGAGCTTTTTGACTACCACAATCCCAAACTGCCGCCTTAACTTCATCCATAGAGACCATGGATTAAAGAAAATCATGATCAGCAATGCTAAGATAATAAGCCAGTAACATTTGAGGGAAGGAAACCAGGAGTCATGACAACTAAACTTAACCTTGTACAAGTCAAGGAAAGCTCATTTGATGTCCATAGGATCGGTATTCCAAACACCATCAAGCATGATTACTTGGACCATTTGAGATTTCCTTCTAGAGTTCATAAGGTAATGAAAGAATTTTAAATTTCATCCCCCTCTACCTCCCATTTAACTCTTGATTTCTAAACTAGGTCCATCGATTCCAACTTCTCAAGGTCTTTGAGCTCTTGCATCCTATTAATTCAAGTGGTCTCATCCACATCAGTGGTGTGACTGTCATCTATCTTTTTATCCAAGTCTCGCAATGTAGCCAAGATGCAATTTTTTCTATTAGCCTCAACATCTTTAATGTGAGCGTACCAAAGCTTAAGATGTGATTTTACCTCTTTAAGCTTGGTATGAAGAGGTTTGGACTGCTCTAAATCAGAAATATCAACCCACTTCTCCTTGACTATGTCTTCAAAATCAATTCGATCAAACCAAGAGTTAAAAAATTTGAATGGGATCGGACCAAAATCATTCTTTTTACAAAGGAGGAGAATGGGATTATGATCCGACCATAATCTATCAAGAGCAACGACCTTCAAGTCAGTATTGGAATGGAGGACATCATCCGAGATAAGGAAACTATCTAACTTGCTCATCTTAGACCTGACTTTATTTAACCAAGTAAAATGCCGACCACCCATAGGAAGATTAATCAAGATGGACTCATGGATGAAATAGTTAAATATTGCAGCATCACCACAAGAAAAAGTAGAGCCGAACCTCTCCAATTCACTTCTAACTTCATTTAAATCACTAAATAAAATAACTCTTTTGATGTGATCTTGAATAAATACATGAAGATAAGACCATAAGTTTGATTTCTTTGGTTGATGTTGTGGACCATAAACATTCATGATATAGTAATTGTCAACCAAGTTTTTCCACTTTCCTTCAACGATGATGTAATTGTCACTACACCATATTCTCTTTTTGGCAAAAATGTTAGGATCCCACAAAGTAACCAAACCACCAAACCTTCCTCTTGACATACTACGTGCATAGTCAAACTTGAAATTACCCTACATAGATCTTAGTTGAAAAAGCTCCAACTTAGACATCATTGTTTCTTAAACACCAAGAATATGAACGTTATGTTTAAAACATAATTCTTTGATCCCAACACGCTTCTTACGCTTCTTGGAGCCTCGAATATTAATAGAAAAAATGTTCATTTATCAACGATCGACACACCTATACCATTAATCAATCTCCTAAGAAATTTTTTACACCCTTTAACGTCATAGCCAAGAGCCGCACCCACTTTAATCATCCAATTCATTTCATCAATAAAAGAAAAGCCTTTTAAATCTTTTCTACTATAGTTAGCAAAAGAGGTGGAACACTTGCTTGCTTTTGAAGTACTAGATGACCGGGAACAAGCTTTGTTCTCCTTAATAAAGTTCCCAAAACTAGGGGGTTTGGAGTTGTCCGAGATAACCTCGTCATCAGCCATCTCTTTATGAGTAACACTATGATTCACCTTTACCTGATCCGTGGAGAATGAAACATCTTCATTTCCTGCTCGTGATGTAACATCATTATTGTTGCAAATAGGACCTTTCTCAAAACCAAGAGGTTTAGAGTATCAACATTGGGGTCCTTAAGGGGTGTTTTCTTAACTTCTTTCTCTTTTACAACATATTGTATAAAGTCATCAAGGGCCTCGATTGGATCCACATTCCCGTTAGACGATATGTCCTCATCATCGTAATCATTTGATTTTATATCATTTGAGATGTGGATATTATGTTAGCCTCAAAATATTGAGTCGAACATGGAATCTCGGTCTTTCATCAATATATGTTGTAATAGGATAGTTATGGGTATCAGGCTCGTTTCTTAATCAAATATTGTACATGTTGTGGGCTAAAGCCCAAAGTAATCTCGAGCCCAGCCCATTAGCAAAACCACACGACCTAAAAGAAAGCCTCTTTTGACCAGCCTACTTGTGGTATAAATACCCTCTCCATGGATGGAGAGGGTGTTAGTTCTCATTTGTATTTTACACACTTTGTGCAATCAACCAAACACTCCCTTTCTTTCTCCCTTTTCTTTCTTTCTTCCTTCCTTCTCTTTTCTTATTTCGTGTATGTGGTTTTAACATGGTGAAGTGAAGTGATTATTGGTTACAACAATTGGTATCACGAGCCACGGGTAGATTTAGTGTAAGGTTGTGGTTTGTAAAGAGCTTATAAGACAGGTTATTGAAGCTAATAGTACTCGGCATATTTGTAGTTTATTTGAGCTTATTGGTTTGTGGATATGGTTTAAGTTTCGGCTTATTTTGGTGTTTTTATTAGATCTAAAACTTGTATAATCGTTATTGCTTATTTATTCGCTTATTAGACCTTATTTCCTAGCTTATTTTGTCCAAAAAAGTACTTATTTTCAAAACAAAATCTAGAAATTTGGTTGAAGGAGGCGAAATATGTATTATTTTTGAAGCAGGCGATTTATGTAATTCACTCAAGCGATTTATGTAATTCACTCAGCCGATTTATGTAATTCGATCCAGGCGATTTATGTAATCTGGTCACGCAATTTACGTAAAAAAAATTGTTAGGCGATTTATGCAAAAAATTTAGGCGATTTATGCAAGAATTCTAGAAGATTTATGCAACAATTTTTAGGCGATTTATGCAAAAAATTCAGGCAATTTATTCAAGAATTCTAGGAGATTTATGCACTGATTCTTAGGCGATTTATGCACTGTTTCAGACGATTTATACACTTGCTTGACATCAAGAACTCTTTAATCACGGTTTTTTTATTTAGTAAAATCCCATGAAATATTCACTTTATTTCTCAGTGTAAGCACGACTTGTGTGACACCCGTGATTTGATCAGGTTAGTCATACTTTTAGAATTGGCTAAGTGTTTATATGTGTTATAGTTGTGATCTATATGACTTTATCTGTGTGTATGATTATCATTCTGAGGTGCGTGTTCATCTCATTTTAAAATGAGTTTAAGATATTGAGGGTTATTTCCATTTTGTTCGTGTGTAGTGACAATGGAAATGAGTGGCGTGTTTGCATGCATTGCTACGGCAATATGTGGATAATTATGCGTTGGATTATTAGGGAAAGTAGTTCATATTGGAAATGAATTAGGTTCGTGTAATATGAGAGTTAGTAAGGAACTTTCTAAATATAGAAAGTATTTTTAGAAATGAAAGTTATAAATAGAAAGTTAGTATTTAGTTTTTCATGCAAAAGATTTACCAAATTTACATAGGTTTTTGTAGGAAATTAAGGTAATGTAAGAAATTGTATAATTAATCAATTGATTAAATAATAATAATAATATGTATATAGGGGTTGGGCGTTCGGTTTTAAAGAGAAAAAGAAAAAAATGCATTTTACTTATTAACAAGTTTTAGTTAGATTAGGATTCCTATTAAATAGTTTAATAAAAGAAAAAAACCTAGCTCATTCCCTCCCCGCCCCTTGTGTGCCGTCAAAACCCTCACCCCTAAGAACAAGGAAGGCAAAAATTATAATCCAAAAAATTAAGAGGTAGTTCGTGTTAGGAGCGGGTAAGTAAGCTAGGTAATGATTATACTCTTGTTAATTCTTTTAAATCATGTAACAAATAATGTGATGGATCATTAGGGTTTAAAACTTCTGTAATTAATGATGTTTGATCATGCTAGTGCGTTTAGGGTTTGATTTGGATCATATTGGTGCAAACAGTTAGGGTTTGTTAGCCTTAATTATATTAAGTCAAACAAGAATGTTATCGGTCTTAGAAAGTCAAACTAGGTCTTGTATTGTAATAGGCTAGTCGGGTTCAACGGGCTTGGATTGTAATCTAATATTGTCCATGTTTCGGGCTCAAAGCCCAAGTTTAGCCAAGCCCGGCCCAAGTAGAAAAGCCCATGTGCCAAGTAAATGGCTAAGGGTATAAATATCCCTTCACCACACTTGGTGAAGGGTGTTGGTTGCATTTTTCACTTCACTTGTAACTTCCCACTTTCTATCTAATCTTCTTGTTTCTCTCTCTACTTTCTCTCTCTAAGATTCTTCTCATTTTCTAGCATCTTGGTATAATTTATTGTTGTGTAATGGATTAAATACATGGGATAACATGTGGTACCAGAGCTAAAGGGGTGTTTAGTGATTGAAATTCGTGGGTCAAAAGGAAGTCAAAAGAAAAAAAATCAAACCCGAATTTTTGGGCTTAGATGTGTGAATGTTTATGTTATTAAACAAGATCTAGGCATAAGGTAGCTAATTGTGCAAGAGAAATCAAGCTTAAAGAGGCAATAAGGGTGATTTTTAGGCCATTTTTTGAAGAAAAAGTCGTATATTTCGTCGTTGCGTTTTGACAAACTGGAAAAGTTCATGTTGCGTTTTGACTTTTTCATGTTGCGTTTTGACTTTTTCATGTTGCGTTTTGACTTCTTCATGTTGCGTTTTGAGTTTTTGGTTGCGTTTTGGTTCATTGGTTTTGATTGCAGGTTTGCGTTTTGATGAAATTTCATGCGTTTTGAAGAATTTTCATTGCGTTTGGACAATAAAGTGTTGCGTTTTGACAATAGGCGTTGCGTTGACATAATTACGTTGCGTTTTGACCAAGATTCATTGCGTTTTGACCAAGATTCATTGCGTTTTGACCAAGATTCATTGCGTTTTGACAAAGTACTGCGTTTTGGTGTCATCTGGCGTTTTTCGGTGTCACATGCGTTTTGTGTTCTGCGTTTTGGTGTTCACTGCGTTTTGTGTGAAGAAAAGGGTTTCAGTAAAACTGCGATAACTTTTGATCCGTAAGTCCGTTTCAGGCCCGTGACCTCTCAAATCGAAGAGAAAAACGAGACGGATCACGCTGTAACCATCCTTTAGCTAGTTACGGATTTCTTAAGGCCCAAAAAGCTCGTTTACTATGAGTTATTGACAGTTTTTCATTTTTTGGACTTTAATTCGGACTAAAAGGACAATTACTCAACACAACAAACACAACCAATCAAACCAACAATCAACTTAATCATACTTGAAATGTCAATTAATTTTTCATTCACGGTTTCCTCTTGATTTTGTAAAATCCCGCGAAAGATACAATTCTTTTCTCGGTTTTAATCAAAGATTTGTAAAATCTGTGACCGGTATTCTTTAAAACTACAATCAATCACTTCATAACACTTAAGATCCGATATCCATTTACCACAACATCATTCATAATGTCAAATTCAAATACAAATTTGCAAACTCAAACATCAAGTGTTCTTCAGAATGTCACAGTTTCTTCGTGTTCAAATTTACATTCAAGAGAAGACTAACTTTCAAGAAGTAGATGCATGCACAGTCTTAAAGAAATCAAGTCTCTATTTAAGTTTCTCTCAGAAACTTTACAAGATTATGGCACGATGCCTATCTTCAAGAGAACGTTCTCTCAAGACTTGGATTTACTAGAACAACATCTTACTAAAGATATACTTTCTAGGACTGATTGCACAACTACTTTGACTAATCTCAGAACAACGTTTGAAAATGCTTTCAATTCAGAATTAAAAGCGCGTATGCAGAATTATACAAGATATGATGCTCAATCATTTTACGATGCAATGATCTTTAACATGGATTCCCTCGGGAAATACATGCTTGAGTTAATTCTTCATCAACAACGAACTCCACAATTGTTAAAACAAAAGAAGTTGATGCAAACACAAGAAGATCATTCAACTCCAATTCCAGCATTGAATGTTGATTCATTGAAAGTTGATTTAGTTGTCATACAAGACACTTGTTCTGAGAAAGAAGACAGTAATTCAGAGACTGCATCCAGCAAATTAGTAAAGGAATGCAGCTTGAATTTTGAAACCAAGATGTTATGCCATCAAATACCAGATGACAAAAGCAAAAGTAAGATGCACTGGCATATTTTCGATTCTTCATTCCAACACTTCTAGTTCTTTCTAAAGATGATCTTAAAGGCTCTCACGTCTGATTATGGTTTCTGACGGAATTCATGTCAATCTTTTGGTCAAGATTGTTGTTACTTTCACAAGTACAATGTCCTTAACGTAGTTCAACTTCAAAGCACTTGACAAGATGTATTTCAGAAGATGGATCCATAGGCGCCTTTTGGGTGGTAAACAACAGTTCCAGAAGTCATCAATTAATGTTTCATTGGATTATAACAGTCAATGACTGAAACGTACTTTGTGGAACTACATGGTCTCGAGGTTCCAAATCACTTCAGATAATACACTTAATCCAACACCTGGGTAATGTTAAGAAGTCCGTTGCTGAAAGAACACGTCATCAAAGACAGTATGAAAGAAGAGTGAATAAAAGACAGATGCAGACGCAAGAGAGTAAGTTGATAACAGGTAAAAGCATTGTATGCTGATGTTGGTTGTCACAGAAAGTATTAGGACAGAATCAATAGTGCAAGATGATAGAAGAGGTCAGGGAATGATAAGATGCTGATGATGCTGATATCAGACCATTATGACGAAGAGCCATGGTGCTGGTTCAAATTGACTGCTGAATGCAATATCTTTGCTATAGGACAATAACATATTGAGCAACCTGAAATCATTGTTGAAGGTAGGGTTGACCAGTAAGTCCTATGCTTGATTCATCACCTGATAACCAGACAACTGAATACTCAAAACAATCACTCGAGTCTGAGAATATTTTACTCAAAGAGACAGTTGCCCAATTTTCAAAGATTTTCAAGAATGGAAACACATTGCATTGCTCATATCTTGAACTTAAATATCAAAATAATCTTTAATATCAGGGAACATGGTCAACATTTTGTAAGAAACAAGTCTAAAGCAAGATTGAAAAGGAATTTGATGTACTTGAAAAACAATGAACATAGAATTTGACATAGTTTGGCTCATCATTACGTAAGGAAAATGAGGACTTTGAAACGCAATTACAAAGATTTTGTATGATTCTATTAAAATACATAGAGATTCTAAGACTACGAACAGACAACATCTTTGATTGCTTTATACATGCTGAATTAAAAGCTCAGAATTTAGAAATGAGTCTAACAGGTCAACTTGAGGGTTAGTAGAAGTCAAGTGGGGGGATATTTGATAACATCAAATACTCTATACCTTTTTGTAACAAAATCCCTTATGAAATGTTAACAATTATTTATTTTTTTGGTTAAAATGTGTACTTAATCACTTTATGTTTCATCTACAAGAAATTATGAGCATTGGAACGGAATGACGTGAGAATTGGATCGATTAGTGTACAAAATGCAACAAGTTTGGACTCTAGGAGAAAACTACGGCGTAGTTGCCCCATATGGACTACATCGTAGCTCAAAGATGGACCAAGGCATAGAAGGAACTACGTCATAGCCCAACTCTTTAGCTACACCATAGTTATCATGAGTCATCGAAGATATACGTGTTTAGGCATAACTACGATGTAGTTCACCCTTATGACTACGTCGAAGTTTAAAATAACTATTTAAGGAAAAGCTGCATCGGCAAACTACGGCGTAGTTCCACACTTATGACTACGCCATAGTTAGGTCGAAAAGTATAAATAGTAGCCCATAACATGAACATTCGTATCATTCAACCAAGAGGATTTCTTAAAGATCATCTAGGGCTTCCATAGGGCAAAGAATTCAGCCACATTCACCAGTTCAAGGGAGAAATCACTTTTTCATTTATACTTCGTATTAATCATTCTACTAATTGTTTGTAAGACAATTACGTTTAATCAATCCATCATCCTTTTTATTATGTCTTATGTTATCTGTGCTATGAGTGGCTAAGCACCTTAAGTGCTAGCCTTGTTATGATATTGTTATAGTTTTGATGTTTGTTTCATGTTGATTTATCGTTTTTATTGGATATCCTTATTGCATGTTGCATGATCCTAGAGTTTTGGTAGTATTGAGGGTAGTGTAGATCCAATTAAGCTTTATATTAGGCTTATTAGTTAAATTATGGTTTAACAGGATACTAGGAATAGGTTTACAACTGTTCTTAGTGTAGGGATTGGCCAAATCACCACATGCAGTAATTTAGATACTTATAAAACACGAGAAACTCTTCTTGGAGTGTTTATAGCCGAAAAGTGGGATTAATCACTATAGCCTTGATACCCGACTTCCGTGATCATGGGAGATTGAGATCATAGGGTATATATGACAAGTTTCGATGCCAAGTCAGACCTGTTGATCTAAGAACCACCATTATAAACAGTAAAGTAAACATTGCACTAGGAAACCCCATTTTAACTATGACAAAGGAATAACCAGGCTAGTACGTTTCTCTTTTTGATTAATCTTCGCATTTTAATTTCGCATTTAGTTTATTTTCTTAATTTCAAATCAAATCATTATTTAACACGTGACAAACTAAAATTATTAACCAAAACACTTAGCTTTTGGGATGACCTCGGATTTACTAATCCTACACTATACACGACCAGTTTCTCTGCCCGTTAGTACGTTGTAGACCATATGTGGTCGAGTTTTATAAATTTAAAAATTGGTAATTAGTTTAAATGAATTATACGCATCACCAAGTAAGTAGCATCATGGTTATGCAATATTTTAATGAATGAAGTAGGGTTGATAAGGCCCATTTGCAAGTATCTTTCATATTTGTTATAGAAATGAGTGCGTATATGACCCGTGTGTTGCGGCGGGGGTTAACTTATGATCGAAAATCAATTCGTACATATTAGATAGGCATGGTGCAAGTTGTAAATAAAAAGACATAGATGGGACTATTAAAACTAATATGGAAAATCAAGAAAAAAACAATAATATTTTAAATACATCCATATATCTGTAAGATAAAAAGCAAAGATCCGATGGTCGTTCTTTTTCTTCGAGGTCATATTACTTGCACGGATTCGTTTGTTGCAGTCGAGTTCCATCATGGTAGCATCATCTAGTCAAGAGTAGCCCATACCTGCCATTTTATTTACTATTTAGTTAACGAATATAAATGAGGAAAGTGAAGATTAGACTATGTAAAAATAATACCATGATGTCTCTGGTATGTTGTCAAATGGTATAGGATGATGTGATATTCAAATATACGCTAAGGATTTTACGACTGTCACGTATGCCAAAATGTAGATTATTTTCTACATATTAAGCACGCGTGAAAGTAACAAAACCCCTATCACACTCTAAAAAATATCCTTAGCGCCCAATCATAAGCCAACAACCAAACGGATGTAATTTCACTTACCAAACGGATGTTGTTGACTTCTGACATGGACACTAGGGATGTTCAGTAGAATTGAATATATCGAAATAAACTGTCAATGGGATATGCTAATGTGCGGTTGTCGCATGACTTCTACACGAGAAGTTTTACAACTCCCTAGGCAGTGCACCTAATCGTTGTAGTGTAGTATGGGCAAGAGTCGGGGTTGTTTATCGTTCACTCGAGGAATAGGTTGGGAAGGCTTGATCACGGTCTAACAAAATTCTAGAGGTTGAGGGAAGATTACTTTTGTATTTTTGTATTTAATGGAAAGCAGGTAAATCATATAATTGGAGAGAGGTTTAGTTTTAGCTTTTTAAACTAAATATTAACTATGCTACTCGTGATAACAATAAGATAAAAGATTGTGTCTATTTATCATGTTATTATTCCCTAGATTGCTTCTCCATTGTGTTGTTTGCCTTGTCAACTTGTGATGATCTATGTAATTTTTCCTAAAGCATGTACAATTATAGGAACCGCGTCTACTTAGGTATGCCGCTAGTGGCAACGCATATGCCAAGGTCGTATGAAGACTAATTCTACGGCCCATAGGAGGTTAACTAAGTGGATGTAAAATACATTAATACTAGATCAACCATATTAAGGGACTAGGTTAGTATGAGACTGCTACGATGGGTCTATCCTTTCTACACAATCACACTGGCCCATAGAAGATCTACTGAGATTATAGACTGAAAGCTAGTTTTCGTAAGATCTATCGTCCACATCCATCACAAGAAGCAAAAGCACTAAGATCTACATTTAGGTTTCATACATCATAAATAAACACAAATAATGTTTAGCCAAGCGATGTTTTAAAGATTAATGCAAGAAATAATAGTTCAAACAAACAATTGACATATTGAATGATTTAAGTAAACACTTTACTTGAATAAAACATGAATTGGAAGAGGTACATAGGGTTTTTAGGCCCATAACATCGTCTCCTACAGCTGCTAAACATGAACTAGGGTTCATACCTCTTTTTATTCTAAGTTACACACTCATAAACCTAATTTTGGGTTTGTTATATAAGAAAATCACGGATGGCGTGTGTTTTAATCGTGACCGCCGTGTAAATGAATTTCTACGATCTGCATTTAAGTCGGTGGGCAGGGGAGGTTAAGTGGGGGGGGAGCGGGTGGGGGAGGGTGGGAGCGGGGTGTGGCGGGATATAGTCATGAGGATGAGAGGGGGCGAGGGGGAGTTGGGGGCTGATGCATCTTGAAATATGTGTGACGCCGTTCCACTGATGAGTTGTGACGGCGTCGTGTAGGCTTGTGACACCGTCTCCAGGTCTGTACAAGCACAAATCTTTAGGAGGTGCTTGGTGTTGGTTGTAATCTCGTTCTGTTTCTTCTCCAAATTGCGCCCAAGTCACGGTATTCATCCAAATGTCTTCCAAATGGTGAAATACTTGAAAAAGGGTCGATTAAGTACATATTTTTGGGCATAAACACATGATTGTGAGGTTAAAAGACCCCTAAAAAGTGTATAAAATGGCACCTCATCAAATACCTCTACACTTGGGATTTGCTTGTCCTCAAGAAATTTGGGCTTTTCTATCTGGACAATAATAGTATTGGGGGTCATTTTACTGTATGTAAATATTATTATACACACAACCTTTAGACCTCGTAATTAAATGCACAGAAAGTATTTACTAGCACCTCCACATTAGTGTTTGGAGATTCTTCCTTTCACTAGGGTGTATAATAGATTTTAACCAATATGGGCGGAAATGGAATACATCAACTCTATTACCTGTCATGGTCATATAAAGACTACCATAGTCTTGGTAAAGGATCAAAACTCCACCGCTAGGTGTAAGTATTATTCATTACTATCGAAGAGGTCTTTTAAAGGGTTATGGGGTGTAGGTGTAAGATAACATATAATGGAAACGGAAACGGATGGGATACATTTGGGTGGTGACTTTGGGTGAATTTGGAGTGGAGGAGTTAGCTAATTATTTTTACCAATACACGTTGTTTTTGGTTTCTAAGCCAAGACTCAGACGAAAGATTGTTTAGCCTTAATTATATTAAGTCAAACAAGAATGTTATCGGTCTTAGAAAGTCAAACTAGGTCTTGTGTTGTAATAGGCTAGTCGGGTTCAACGGGCTTGGATTGTAATCTAATAGTTCTGTCGTGTTGTATGTTTCGGGCTCAAAGCCAAGTTTAGCAGCCAGAACTAAGTAGAAAAGCCATGTGCCAATTAAATGGCTAAGGGTATAAAGTCCCCTTCACCCACACTTGTGAAGGGTTGTTGGTGAATTTCATTTCACTTGTAACTTCCCACTCTCTCTCTAATCTAATTTTCTTTCTTTGTTTCTCTCTCTAAGATTTCTTCTCATTTTCTAGCATCTTGGTATAACTAGTGTTGTGTAATGGATTAACTAGTGGGATAACATGTGGTACCAGAGCTCGAACCTCAATGTAAAACGACGTTTGAACAAAACGGTTCAAGCCTCGCACCACAATGTCAACAGAAGTTCATCAAGCAGCTGAGACAGTAACAATGTCAAATGAGCTGGATGTGCTATTCGGTCCTTTGTTCGACGAATATTTCAATGGAGAAAATCAAGTTGTTTTAAAGTCTTCCGCTGTCACTACTACTGATGCATCAAATAAACGTCAACAACAACCTGATTCAACTCCATCCACTTCAACTCTAGCCACAACTGTCTCTGCTAATGGAAACTTCGATTTGTAAATATTTTTATTCTCTCTTTATTTTTGATTTATACAAATTTTACAAAAGAAAATACAAAAATATAAAACCAATAAAAAGAAAATAGAAAATATAAAACCTAGAAAAACAAAATATAAAATCAGAAAAAAATTTCAAAAATACCAAAAAGAATCTTCTCGACATGTCTCTTGGAATCGATAACATTTACGTACCTAGAAATGTTGATTAACATCGACACGGGCGTGTAAATGAAGTTCGAACAAGAGTTTCAAATGCTTTCAAAACATGTCATTTCTAAATTTTTCTCAATGACTTATGTACATTTCAGTGCATAACTCGGTCTCGAATGTCACAGGGAAGTGTACGCCTCAGTGCGCTTACTCTAAAATAGAAGAGAAGTCTTCTATCATGTTTTTAAAATCGTTGAACACAATTTTTCAAAAAGAACTTTCAATGTCAAAATTGTCTACAATATAATTTGTGGTATTTTTCCATAAAAAGTGGTATTTGTTAAAATTGTGTGTTCAACACTCCCTTCCTCGAATAATTTTCAAAGAATTGTAGTACGTAGAATGTCATTTTATGTGAATCAATTTCTGAGGGGGAGCTTTTTAAAACAAAGCCTTCATGCTATATCGTGGTATAATTTTTCTCCCCATGGAATTTTTCATGTCAAATTTTAATCAATTGGTATTTCAAATACTAAGTGTTTTATTATTTAAAATAAGGGGAGAAAATGTGATTAAAATATGCTATAGTCGAATGTGATCTTTAAGACTCTAAGTGCAACTCTTTCCTTCATGTGCTAAACAATTTCGAATATCGGAGCACATGTGTAGGGGGAGTATTTAAAATAAAAAGGTCAGGTAACGTTTTATGGTTCGATCTCTATACCCAACAACCTATTAATTTCACGACGATTCTGAAGTCATAAGGTGGTTAGGTTAGGTATAAGTCCTACGATCCAACCAGAACCGGAGGGATCTACCCAAGGACACTCCATAGTTAGAAATAGCAGTCCTTAGGTATGTATGGAGAAGAATGTGTATAAGGGAAAAATGCAGACTAAGATTGAGCTAACACTGGAACAATCACAACAAAGTGTTAGTAATGACGTCTTGGTAAGCATTGAAGGGGTTGAAGAATGAAAAAGAAATGTATGGATAAAGGGTGAAAAGAAAGAAGCCCTCCTTACACCTTAGGCAGAAACCGGGTCAATACATAATCTATCAAAATCACAAAGATGATTGTTGATATTGAAGACGACATCATGGACCCAGTGATGTAATGCACAACCCTTCCCAGCCATTCGGGTTTCTCTCAAAAGAAACTTGTCTCATTTGTCACGGAGATACACACGTTATCTATTGACATCTCACTCCGAGATTGTTGATATTGAATAGGTGGCAGTCTGCTCCGCTCGATAATAAAACCAAAAGTGCACAAATCGAGTCTAGAGCCAAGAAGAGATCAAAGTATAAATCTCATTAGGACACAATGTCAAAATACACTTGTTGAACACCATAAAGTTCACAAGTTGTAACAAAGAGTCCTACGCATTATCCTTGAGATCTTGCCAGAACATCCGAGTGATACTTAAGTATTCACAGTGAAGATGGAAATCCTGCTTGAGCCAACATCAAACAAGCTCTTGGTAGGTGACTTGCAAGATTCTATATGAATCAAGCTTGTGATAACTGGATATCAATTTTGGTCCAGTAAATGAATTGACGACTTAATCAGAAAGATAGTAACTATCTGATTCACTCTTACCGTGTTGTCTGCTTTGAGACGTTCCGGTAATGAGAACTAGCAAGCATGGTGAATCTAATACATCTGTGTTAGAAGATCCTACGCTTTGAGCTGGAAACCCTGTCAAGGAGATTCTTTGAATCTACCTGATCACAGGTATAGTATTTATACTATAAAACGGGAAACCGGAGGTTAATGCAACCGAAGTCAAGATGAATGACAAAGCCATATTCATCTTTTATTGCTAACTGTTTTATTTCAGGATAAGACGACGGTGTTGCAGCCTCATTCCAGCGAAGTCGGATTCATAAACCACATGCTCATACTCAAGCTTTCAAAGTCAATCATTCAACGTCAAGATAGTTGATTCTAATCTTCCCCACCATCAAAGAGCCTCAAAGTCAAATAAAGAATCATCAATTGGGGAGATTGTTAGACTTATAATCACATATGTCAAACAAGAATGTAACAAGTATGAGCATGTTGGTCAAGAGCACAAGTTGATCAAGGAAGTCAAATCAAGATGATTCAAGTCAAGGAGATGATGCAAGATAACGATCTCAAGAATTCAAAGTCAAAAGATAAAGGCTCAAAATCAAGATCACAAAGCATGGATGAACAAAGCCATTACAAACAAGACAAGACCATAACAAGGCAAAGCATAAACGTCAAACGTCATATCTTCAATGTCATCGGTGGTACAGAGGAGTTTGAAGAAAGAGACCTCAACATTGGGGGAGATTGTTAGCCTTAATTATATTAAGTCAAACAAGAATGTTATCGGTCTTAGAAAGTCAAACTAGGTCTTGTATTGTAATAGGCTAGTCGGGTTCAACGGGCTTGGATTGTAATATAATATTGTCCGTGTTTCGGGCTCAAAGCCCAAGTTATGCCAAGCCCGGCCCAAGTTACAAGCCCATACGCCACCTAGCAAGGCATGGGTATAAATAGAACCCTCTCCACACATGGAGAGGGTGTTAGTTGCACATGCTCTCATTTGTAACTTACCAACTCTCTCTAATCTAATCTTATCTTCTTGTTTCTCTCTCTACTTTCTCTCTCTAAGATTCCATCTTATTTTCTAGCTTATTGGTGCTTATTTATAAGTTGTGATTGGATTATATCAGAGGGATAACATCCAAATTTGGAGGTGATGATTTGCTTTACGTACTCAGAATTCAAATCTCTACACTATTTCTATTTCGTATGGCCTGGCTGCTTCTTTCTTCCAGTGTGCTTAATGTCAGAGCCACATCAACAAAATCTGGTTATGGCACCGCAGACCTTTTCTTCATTTGAATTTTGGTATCTAACCAACTCACGTCAAAGATCTAGTTGAACGGCTTAGAAAATTTATGTATAAACAAAGATCACCTAGTTCATCCTGGAACAAGGCAAAATGCCAAAAAGTTTCACTCCATCAAAATTGGTTTTTTCCAAGCACAAAAACCAAACCGAACTACTTCATAATGGATTTGCTGTGGGCCAATGTGTGCGACAACTATGCTTTAAGCAGCTAATCAAACCGTTAGTATGACTTCAGCATCATTATGTGCTATATAATTATGTGATCTAATGTAGTTTGGAACCCAAAATCCATGGAAGCGAGTATTGTCTTATTGTGATTGAGTTTATGTTTGGGTATTTCTTTTTGTTCACATTTTTGAGACAAATGAAAATGAAGTTTAATTTTTTTATGTGTACGTATATATTTTTGTAAGTAAACGCATTTAATAAAAAGAATTTCATGATAATAGAAAATTAAGTTAGAAAATTTGGTTAGATAGATTTTTAGTAGTAATGAGTTTAGGAAAGAGTAAATTTAGAATTAATTGAATTATATTTAATTAAACTAGTTTAAACTTAAAGGGTTTTAAAATAAATAAAAGGTTTTATAAATATCAAAAATTAAGGGTTTTTGTGTAAATAATAATAAAATAAATAAATAAAAAGGGGTGTTTAGCCGATCGGTTTAGGAGAAAAGAAGGGGAAAAACCAATTTTAGTCTAAGTGGGATTCTAATTAGGTAATTATCCAAATCTTTTTGTAAACACTATAAATACAAACCTCTTCTCCCTATTCTTTTGTGGAACGAGTCGAACCAATCAGAGAAGAAAAAAAAGGTTTTTTTATTCAAGATCCAAGTGGTGATTTGTGTTAATAAATCAAAGGTTTTAGGTATGTTTTCTTAATCCTTTTTAATTCAACCTTCTTTAAAAAATTATGTAACAATTTTAATGATGATATTAGGGTTTATAAAAAAAATGTAATTAAGGTAAGATTAGACTATTTAAAATTGAATTGGGGGATAGATTAGATGCTTGTTTTTGTATTCGGTTTAGGTTAAAGGCAATTAATTGAATATTTAAGGGTTGAGCATAATTTTGGGTCATCTTGTTTAGTGAATATCTCAAGTTGGTAATGAGAGTTTTGATGAGTCTTATGTCCATTGATAAGTTCAGAGAGTCTAGTTTCCAAAAAGTCCGGCCCCGAAAGGTTTTGAGGTCGAGAAGTTAGTCAAATAATTTTCGCAAGAAAAGTTGTTAAAAACAGTAAATTCAGGTCAAATTTGGGTCTGATTTCGGGGAGTAAAACCCCTACTTAAAATATCAATTATGGTTATCCAAAAAAATGCTCATATTTAGGTGTCCTATAACTCCAGTCGAAGGGATAACGCTAAAAAAAGACATTTTCTAAGTATTTTTTAAAGGACGTCAAACTTTTGTGTGCGTTCATATCCGATCTGAGACTTTGTAAATGAAATTTTTATTAAAAAGTTTCACTTAATATAATTTTCTATAAAAAATCACAGTAGTCTCATAACACATTGTGGATAGGGAATGTAAGAAGAATCTCATTAGGCAATTTAGTATTTATTTGGTCATAAATGACAAACTACTACACAAAATTCCAGTCAGAAACTGTAAAAGTAGAAGTTAATGAATAAGGTCATATAGGGTATGAAAATGATTTGGGATATGTATTTAAAGGATTATAAACTTTGTGTAAGGTTTAGAAGTCCATCACGTGATTGTTACATTGGCTTGGGCATTTAGCCTAACCGAGTGTAACTTGCGTTTTTTGTTGTGTTTATATTGTGTTCAAGATTTTGTCAAGTGCTGACATCAGGTGAGTTTCAAAGTCCCATTTTATTATGTTTTCTTGGGATGGAAATGATGCAAAATATGTTTTGAAATGTTTTAATTGCTGTGATTATGTAGTTTTAATTGACGCATGGACTTTTATGTAGCTATTATAAGTTAGTGCTAAATGTATGACTCGATTTGTGGTAATGTTCCTACCCATTAGCTATTTGTGGTGTTGGATATTCGAGTAAATTTTCTTATCATGATTGTTATGGACTTTGGCTTTGAGTAATGTTCTTACTCGTGATTGTTATGGACTTTGGCTTCGAGTAATATTCTTACGCATGATTGTTATGGACTTTGGACTTCGAGAATGTTTCTTACACAGATTGTTATATGCTCACTCGGGATTTTGGGATCGTGGTATATACTTTCGTCCTAAATATATGGTTGTTAATGGACCCATGCATGTTACCTTTATGATTTTAGCTTAAACCTGTCTCTGCTATGTTCTGATTTAATAAATCAACAGTAATTTATTAAAAGCTTGAATTGTGTGTCATAAACCTATGACTCTCACCAACCTTTGTGTTGTTGTTTTTAAGCATCATTTTCAGTGAGTCGTTATGAGGTGTTTTGAAGTTTTAATAAAATGGCTAGAGAGACCATAAGGACTGTATTGAAAGTTCTCATTTGACTTTGATTTGTATTTGTTTGCAATGGATTCTTGAATGTTATGTTTTAAATGGGTTTGCAAGACATTGTCTTTTTTGTATTATAGTGATGAACCCCCTTATCATTAATACAAGATTTCGTTCCTATTGTTTTTCGTATGTCATACAAACATCGGGTCTTTTATGTTTAGTTATGCATGTAGTGATTCTCTATTGTTGATACCATTGTGTTGTGATGATATCCATGAAGTTACGCCTTGTGTTTCCGCCTTGGCGGGGTGTGACACAATAAGGGTCGCAAGTATCAATGGCAAGAAATATATTTTAGTGACCGTTGATGATTATTCTCGGTACACCTGGGTATATTTTCTTCGCACAAAAGATGAGGCTCCAGATATGATCATCGATTTCATTAATCAAGTTCAAAGGAATCTAAAAGCTTAAATTTGACGATTCGAACTAATAATGGAACCGAATTCAAAAATGAGAAACTACGGGCATTTTATGCAAAGTTAGGTATTGTTCATAAAACTTCAATTGCTCGTACGCCTTAACAAAATGGTGTTGTCGAACGACGAAATTGAACACTAGTCAAGGCTGCTCGAACAATGCTTATCTTTTCCAAAACTCCAGAATTTCTTTGGGCCGAAGCTATTGCTACGGCTTGTTTTATTCAGAATCACTCTATTGTACACACAGTACAATACGACTCCTTATGAGCTGATTCGAGGAAGAAAACCCAATATTCAATACTTTCGTGTGTTTGGATCCCTTTGTTATCCAACAAATGATCGTGATGATCTTGGGAAAATGAAACTGAAGGCTCACATTGGCATCTTTATTGGTTATTCTGATTCATCACGAGGATTTCATATCTATAAATGCCGAACCAAAAAGATAATGGAAACAATCCATGTCAAGTTTGATGAAATCACACCAATGGCTTCTGAATGCAACAATTCAGAACTCGGAATAAACTACACGAATTTTTAAGATTTATCAGAAGATTTACAATCAGTGCCTTCAAAAACAGACTTGGGTAATTTTTGTTTTGGTCCTTTGTATGAAGAATACTAATGCAACGAGTTCACCAGAAGTGTTAGATAATTCCGCTTTAAACACTCTTGATAAGTGAAACAGACACTTCTTTAACAGCGTCAATTGTCATAGAAGACATGAAGCTCCTCAAATAGGTAATCTTCGTCAGCAGCACAATTGTGCATTGAACCAAAACACTCCCACTTGAATGAAAATGCCGATGAATTAATTCAAGAAGACGTTGCAGATTTTGATGGAAATGTGTTCTACAATGCACCTCCAACTCTTATGTTCGAAGAAGTTGAGTCATCTTCAACATATCAGGATCCATCAAATATGCATGAGTTTCACCAAAAACATCGCTCAAGTGATAATAGACCTAAAGAATCATCCAATTGAAAAGTGAGTTGACTACAGTATCCCGTCAAAACCTGTAAAATGACAAGAAACAACTTCAAAACTGATGCAGAAGTTTGTATGTGCGCATTATAACAGTGAGTATAATATGAATCGAAAACATCAAGGAAGCTATGTAGATCAATAAATAAGGTGCAGCTGGATTGAATCCATCAAGATGAGCTTAACCAGTTCAAACGCCTTGATGTTTGGGAACTTGTCGAATGTCCTATTGGCAGAAACATAATCGCAGTCAAATGGATTTGGAAAAACAAGATTGATGCTGAAAACATGGTTATTCGGAACAAGTCTCGTTTAGTTGCCAAAGGATATGGTCAAGAGGAGGGCATCGATTTTGAGGAGTCTTTTGCACTAGTTGCAAGACTTGAAGTTGTCAGAATCTTTGTGGCATATGCGGCTCACAAGAACTTTCCTATATATCAGATGGATGACAAAACGGCATTCCTGAATGGCCCACTAAAAGAGGAAGTTTTTGTTCGTCAGCCAGATGGTTTTGTAGATCCAGACTTTCCTAATCACGTATATCGTCTTAAGAAAGCTCTATACGGTCTCAAACAAGCTCCTAGAGCCTGGTATGACAAGCTTTCCTTATTTTTAATCGAACACCATTTCACAAAAGGTATTGTCGATCTAACATTGTTTACAAGAAGACACGGGGATGACATTTTATTAGTTCAAATCTATGTCGATGACATCATTTTTGGGTCAACAAAACTAGTTTTTTCAACAAGATTTTCAAAACTAATGAAAGATAATTTTGAAATGTCAATGATCAGTGAAATGAAGTTCTTTCTCGGACTTCAGGTTCATCAATCACCCCGAGGAATCTTTATATGTCAATCACAATATACTATGGATCTTCTTAAGAAACATGGGATGGAAAAAATGTGATACCATTAGCACATCAATGGCTACTACCAAACTAGATACAGATTACAAGGTACCCAAGTTGATCAAACTAAATATCATAGTATGATTGGGGGACTTATGTATCTCACTACTAGTCGACCAGACATTGCCTTTGCGACATTTGTATGTGCGCGTTATCAGGCACGCCCAACCAAAAAAATACCTCAAAGAGGTTAAAAGGATCTTTCGATATCTAAGACAAACCATTAACATGGGTAAAATGGGTACTCGGAAGGAATATGGGTTTGAGCTAATTGCATATTCAGATGCAGACCATGTAGGGTGTAATGATGATTGCAAAAGCACATCTGGAGGCATTCAATTTCTGGGAGATAAGCTAGTCAGTTGGTCGTCGAAAAAGCAAGATTGTACAGCAATGTCAACTGCGGAAGCTGAGTACGTATCCTTATCTACATGTTTGGCCTCAATTCAATGGATAAGGATGCAAATGCTAGATTATGGATTTAGGTACAACAAGATTCTAGTGTACTGTGACTCACAAAGTGCAATTGCCATATCTTGCAATCCGATATAATATTCACGTATAAAACATATTAACATCCGTTATCACTTTATCAAGGAGCATGTTGAAAAAGGTGCCATTGAACTTTACTTTGTCAGGACGGAATACCAACTTGCTGATCTTTTTACAAAAGCCCTTCAAAAGAAAGGTTTGAGTATTTAGTTCACAGGATTGGTATGCGATGTATGACTCCAACTGAGTTGGAACGTCTGGCAAAGTTATCTTCTTGAATGCAAGATCATACATCAAAACATATTGTAAATATTTTTTTTTTCAAAAACTAAATTTCAAGAACAAAATACAAAATTGAAAATTTCAAAAACAAGAATTTTTTTTTGTTCTCTTACTATTTGTCAAAACTGAAAATCAAATAAAATGTTGAAAATACAAAAAACATAAACATATAACTTAAAAAATACAAAAAACATAATCTTCTTCGTTTTTAATCAGGTTCATGATATTGTATTTCTTAAAAAGTGGTTTCTTTAAGATGCAAAACTCAATGAATCCTTGAACTAGGGAGTAAATCATTCATAAAATGATCTTTCACTGCTAAAATATGTCGTTTGTAATCAAAGTCCATTCACATACAAAGGATTTTTTTCAAAAACATCTTTCAAAAATCATCATTTTTTTGAAAAATTTAAGTGTGCAAAATTGCAAGAAGTAACAATCTCTTGAATAAGTTCTCTAATTAGACGATTTATACGAGGGGGTTATGAAATTCTTGATTTCAAAAATCTTCTTAAGAATGTTCAAAACTGCAAAATTAACTATCTTTTGATTAGTTCTTTAATTAGATATCTTATTGAGGGGGAGTTATAAATTTTTCAGTCAAATCATCACCAGATTATAAAAATTATGTTCTCAAAAAGTAAAAATAACTTCGTTTTAAACAATTTTTTCTTAAAAAGAAAGAAATTTCAAGAAATGGATAATTGTTCGAGGGGGAGTTATAAATTTTGTTTTAGTCAAAAGCGAGAACTTAACTGCAAAATAGTTAAAAAGGATTGATATGAAAAGTGGTCTAACTCCAAGGGGGAGTTATGAATATTTTTTTTGGATAATAAAAGTTTACGGAAGTAACTATATAGGCTTAAAAGTGGCAAAAAAAATGCCAAAAGGCAAAAGGATATGTTTTCGTAGGTTAATTAACGATTACAAAAAAAGAATAGGGGCTGAAAATGTCAAGTTCAAAAAGATACTTTCGTATGGACCAAAAGGGCTTACGTAAGTAACTTGAGGGACTGAAAATGCCAAAATTACAAACTCATTTTCGGAAGTATAAAAGTAACAGTTTTCATACGTAACCTCATCACTTTCGTAAAAAACACAAAAAGGTTTCGTAAATCCTCTGCACACATTGAGCTTTCGTAACTTAGAAAATACGATCCAAATCGTTTCAGTGATTCTCTGTGATAGAAAAACGTAAGAAAATGTGACCTATTTGTTATTTGTGCTTAATTGTTGTTATTGTTTGATATTATAGGTTTTGTATAGATCTAAGGTTTCGTAAATATGAAAAGTGATTAAAACTTAAAATTGGTTAAGGCAAAACATTAACATATGTCTTGAAACATGATTGGAATGACTTGATCACTGAAAATATCATTTGAGAACTAAGATCATTAAGTTTCGTAACCTTTATAGGTTTCGTAAATTTGAGATTTTGCTTTCAGAACAAAAGAACATTCTTAACCTGTTGAAAAAATGATAAATAACTAGAAAACAAGACAAATTCTTTAAGCTTATCATTTTTCAGTTCATAATTATGTTTACGAAAGTAATTTTTCAAGTTTCGGTTTCGTAAGGGCTTATCAAAGGGTTTGGTAAACAGTAATGGGCCAAATGGATTGGTTTCGTAAATGATATTTTGGGCTTAATATATGGGTTTCATAAGGCAAAATGAGCTTTTTAGCTTGAGTTTCGGAAAAAAATATAAATGGGCTAATTTTTTTTACGGATACTCAAATGAGCTTAATTGTTAAACAAAATGACATCTTAAGAAAACAAATAATAAATTTTGTTATAACATCATATCTTTATATTGATAAATGGATCAAATGGTGAAGATTATGTTCGGTTTCGACCGTTTCCTGAAATTAACAGGAAGAGGATTGAGCAATCTACTGACCATTAACCAAATATGTATATAAAATAATGTTTTTGGTATATCTAAAATTTTTCATCAAAGTGATCAATGATTCAAAAATATGAAAAGAAAATACAAAGTTGTGCTTCAAATGTCTGTGATCATAAGTTTCTCATGTATCAACAGAGCAAAAGTTTAAAGTTTTGAAAAGATTGTTTCAAAAACAAGTTCAAAATGGTTATAACATCTATTGTACTCAAGTTGGTAAATGTCTAAGGCATGTCCCATTCGGGCCGTTTTCTGCAATGAACATAATGAGAGTGAGTGACTTTAGGGACGCAACCAATTGAATGTTACTTTTACATATCGTGGGTTGTATAATCATAGTTTTCAAACATCTTTAGAAAACTTGTGATTTTGAAAATGTTGTCTCAATTTCTATTCAAAAGCTATGATTTTGTGTCAAAAAGTGGTACTCTTTTACTAAACAAGTTTTTTATGAGAATATAAAGTTATACTCTTGGATTTATTAAAATGGTTGTCACAAACTTGTGTTTTTGCAATTTGGTATTTTCCAAAATCAGAGTACATATTTATATTCTGAAAGAGTGTTCATTTCGCATAATGCGATTTGGAGAGGAAATTCAAAATAGAAAGAGAGATGAAATCCATACGCGAAAAAGCAAATCAAAGTATGCTCGAAAAAGAAATGCCCAGAGCCATACAACAATGAGATAAAAAGAAAGGACAAATAAAGCGTAAAGGCATGTGCCCGAAAAAGCAAGAATTGGCACATGAGAAAGAAAATGATCAGAATATGCTCAAAAAGAATTGCCAGAGCATATAAAAACAGACAGAGTGGAAAGAGACAAAAATGTTATATAAATGTGTATTACATAAACTTTATCTCATTTCACTAATCACTTCATGTCATTATACAGTATTCCATATGGCTCAACAAGTAGTTCCAGCTACTCAACTTGTTCCAAGATACCATACCATTGGGAGATGCAATAATTATGTTGTGCTTCAAAGTATTCCATGCTCTCCTGAGTGCAAGATTGTTGGGAAGATCTTACTTGATCATCCACTGAGCTATGCTTTAACTGCCACTGCTGATGTACCTGTTGTGTATTTACAACAATTCTGGAGAACAGTGAGCAAAGTGCCTGATACTCAAGACACGATCAAGTTCATGCTGGATACTAAGGAATTTACCTACACAGTAGATATGTTCCGAGTCACTCTTCATTTGCCAGTGGAAACTCCTGAAAATCCATTTGTCGCACCGGTCAACATTCAGACTATTGAAGCTTTTTCATGAACAGGGTTAGCTATCAAGGTGTTGTTGATAAAGTGAGCGCCTTCTATACGAAGAATCTAGCTCAACCATGGCAAACAATGTTCAAGGTGTTCAACCGCTGCTTAACAACAAGAACATCTGGACACGATCAGACAAAGATCAACATTCTTCAATTGTTTCATGTTGTGATCAACCGAACAAATGTTGATTATGCTGCTCTTCTATGGTAGGATTTCATGAACAATGTGTTTCAGAAGAAGGAAGCCCATTCCCCTAGTATCCTCGATCATCAAACTCATAATGCTGAATTGATGAAGAAATTTTCGCCAAACATTCCTCAGAAGGATAATAGGAATTATCATATCCATCAAGGATGATATTCCATTGGTTATGTGAGTAAACTAATGGAATGTACTTGTACGAGGGATGTCTGATTCCAATGAATTCCTAACTGAGAAAATCCATGCTACTGATGATTTCAAGGAGTATGAGACGGTGTTTGTTGGAGTAGATGTTTTAATGAAACCCCCCCCCCCCTCAACCTGCACCCAGTTTGTTTCTTAACCCAAGGCATACATAGGTCTACACCTAGAGCCCATAAAGACACCTATCGTTTCTAGTGCTAGTCCTCAGGGGAAGAAGAGGAAGCAAATTGTTGGAAAATCAAGTTCACCAAGAAAATCACACAAAATAACCATCCGAAAGAAGAAACAAAGCACAACTCTAATTCCACCTCCAGGTGATGATCGAGAGAGGGATGAAGTGGCTGAAGCAACCATTCTAAGTCTCACATTACACAAAACCGCTTTAGCTGCTGAAGCTCAAGAAAATATTGCTAAAGTACAAGAGAAACTAGATGAGGAGGAGATTGAAAAGATGGTTGAAGGTGACGAAGATGAAGAATCATATGCGAGTGAGTTTGCTGATTCCATGATTAATGATGATGTTGATGATTCCGGTACTAGGTTAGAGCCCGGGAGTCATAAGGAACATCCAGAAATAGTTAATGATGATGATGACCAGATTGAGAAAGAGAAGAAAGATGAAGAGATTGAGAAAGAGAAGAAAGATAAAGAGATTGAGAAGGAAAAGAATATTGATGATGTTGAAAAGACGGATGAGGTTGTTAAGGAAAAAGATATTGATGTTGCAACGGGTAGTATGGAGTTTAGGAAAGAGAAGATGCAGACACCAATTCTCTCACCAACTAGACCCCCTAGGAAAGTTTTATCTTTTGATAAAATAGTTTATGAGGAATTGACAGCCACTGTATCACCAACAACTGCTACTACATCCAAAGATTCGTCCACATCTAAACGCAAGAAAAGACCTATTTCATACAAGACGAAGATTCTTCCAGGAAGTATTGCTGCATGTGCAGACGTCGTGGTCAAATTCGCTCTCATATAAAAAACAAATTCATTACTCATGATTTCTTTATGGGGAAGATTCGAGAAGTTCTTGATCATTGCAACAAGGTTGTACCTGAACTGACATTTGCAAAGACTAATGAGATGATCAACAAGGAGATGCCACGTCTGGTTAATCTTGCAGTTAACAAGGATCGTGAAGTTGATCCTATAAATGCACATAAGAAATGATCTCTAAGGAATTTGCCACTCATGCACCAAAAATGATTGAAGAACTGTTTCGAAAGCACATACAGCATAGAACTCTTAATCTTTAACCAACAACAAGCACATCCAACTGCTAAAAAATCAACTGCTGATCTTCAAAACAACAGTTAATTTGATAGAATCAAAACCTCAAGACAAGCTGCTGATGCCTAATTATGGGAAATCTTGAAAAAAAGCCAAGTTTGAACAAGTAATAACTATTTTTCTCCATATCACGTGAACATCATAGGAATGCTGATCCTCCTGAAGGCGGAAAACCATGGCGAAAAGAATCTTTTGTGAAAGGAAGACCAATTCTATCAACGATGAAGCGTCTATAATAATCAACCCTTAAGGGGAGATTGTTAGGTTTAAGAAAAGTGTTTATTATTATATGAATTGGTCTTTGTATAGTTTTGATTAGTTTTATTAGTATATATAATGTAATAAAGTCTATCTTAGTCAAAGTTAAGTAAAGTTTAACACAAGTTTGACAAAAATTAGAAAATAGAAATAGGATTAGCAATAAGTATAAATCTCCATCTAATGGGTATTTATACTTATTGCTAATCCTATTCTATTTTCCTAACTTTAGTCAAACCTTGGTCAACTTTACTTAACTTTGACCAAGATAGACTTTATTACATTATATATACTAATAAAACTAATCAAAACTATACAAAGACCAATTCATATAATAATAAACACTTTTCTTAAACCTAACAATCTCCCCTTAAGGGTTGATTATTATAGACGCTTCATCGTCGATAGAATTGGTCTTCCATTCACAAAAGATTCTTTTCGCCATGGTTTTCCCCCTTCAGGAGGATCAGCATTCCTATGATGTTCATCGTGATATGCGAAAAGTTATTGCTTTTCAAACTTGGCTTTCAAAATTTCCCATAATTCTGGATCAGCAGCTTGATCTTGAGGTTTTGACTTCATATTCAAATATAACTGTTGTTGAAGATCAGTCGTTGATTTTCCAGCAGTTGATGAGCTTGTTGTTGGATAAAGATTAAGAGTTGTATGCTGCATGTGCTTTCGAAACAGTTCCTTCAATCATTTTTGGTGTAATTGAAGTGGCAAATTCCTTAGAGATCATTTCTTGTGCATTTATAGGTATCAACATCATGATCCTTGTTAACTGCAAGATTAGCCAGACGTGGCATCTCCTTGTTGATCATCTCATTAGTCTTTGTAAACGCCAATTCAAGTACAACCTTGTTTCAATGATCAAGAACTTCTCGAATCTTCCCCATAAAGAAATCATGAGTAATGAATTTGTTTTTTATATGAGAACGAATTTGACCACGGCGTCTGCACATGCCCAGCAATCATTTTCCTGAAAATCTTCGTCTTGTATGAATGTCGTTTCTTGCGTTTAGATGTGGATATACATTGGTTGTAGTAGCAGTTTTTGGTTGTACCAGTGGCTGTCAATTCCTCATTAACTATTTTATTCAAAAGATAAAACTTTCTAGGGGGCTTGATGTGAGAGAAAATGGTGTCTGCATCTTCTCTTCCTAAAACTCCATACTACCGTTGCAACATCAATATCTTTTTCCCTTAACAATCCTCATCCGTCTTTTTCAACATCATTCAATATTCTTTTCCTTCTTCAATCTCTTTATCTTTCTTCACTTCTCATCTCCTTCATCTTCTTCTCTTCTCAATCTGTCATCATCATCATTAACTATTTCTGAATGTTCCTTATGACTCCCGGGCTCTAACCTAGTACAAGAATCATCAACATCATCATTAATCATGGAATCAACAAACTTACTCGCATATGATTCTTTATCTTCGTCACCTTCAACCATCTTTTCAATCTCCTCCTCATCTAGTTTTTCTCTGTACTTTAGCATATATTCTTGAGCTTCAGCAGCTAAAGCGGTTTTTTGTAATGTGAGACTTAGAATGGTTGCTTCAGCCACTTCATCCCTCTCTCGATCATCACCTGGAGGTGGAATTAGAGTTGTGCTTTGTTTCTTCTTTCGGATGGTTATTTTGTGTGATTTTCTTGGTGAACTTGATTTTCCAACAATTTGCTTCCTCTTCGTCCCCTGAGGACTAGCAGTAGAAACGATAGGTGTCTTATGGGCTCTAGGTGTAGACCTATGTGTGCCTTGGGTAGAAACAACTGGTTGCGGTTGATTCATTGAAACATCTACTCCAACAAACACCGTCTTATACTCCTTGAAATCATCAGTAGCATGGATTTTCTCAGTTAGGAATTCATCTGGAATCGACATCCCTCGTACAAGTACATTCCTATTAGTATACACACTAACCAATGGAATATCATCCTTGATGGAATGATAATCCTCATCTATCCTTTGAGGAATGTTTGGAAATTTCTTCATCAAATCAGCAATTATGAGCTTGATGAATCGAGGATACTAGATGGCTTCCTTCTTATGAAACACATTGTTCATGAAATCCCACCATAGAAGAGCAGCATAATCAACATTTGTTTGGTTGATCATAACATGAAACAATTGAAGAATGTTGATCTTTGTCTGATCGTGTCCAGATGTTCTTGTTGTTAAGCAGCGGTTGAACACCTTGAACATTGTTTGCCATGGTTGAGCTAGATTCTTCGTATAGAAGGCGCTCACTTTATCACCCACACCTTAATAGCTAACCCTGTTCATGAAAGCTTTAATAGTCTAATGTTACCGTGCACAAATGATTTTCAGGAGTTTCCACTGGCAAATGAAGAGTGACTCGGAACATATCCACTGTGTAGGTAAATTCCTTTGTATCCAGCATGAACTTGATCGTGTCTTCAGTATCAGGCACTTTGCTCACTGTTCTCCAGAATTGTTGTAGATACACAACAGGTACATCAGCAGTGGCAGTTAAAGCATAGCTCAGTGGATGATCAAGTAAGATCTTCCCAACAATCTTGCACTCAAGAGAGCATGGAATACTTTGAAGCACAACATAATTATTGCATCTCCCAATGGTATGGTATCTTGGAACAAGTTGAGCAGCTGGAACTAACTTTTTGAGACCATAGGAAATACTGTTATAATGAACATAAGTGATTATTGAAATGAGATAAAGTTTATGTAATACACATTTATATAACATTTTTGTCTCTTTCCACTCTGTCTGTTTTTATATGCTCTGGCAATTCTTTTTGAGCATATTCTGATCATTTTCTTTCTCATGTGCCAATTCTTGCTTTTTCGGGCACATGCCATACGCTTTATTCGTCTTTTTCTTTTAATCTCATTTTGTATGCTCTGGCATTTCTTTTTCGAGCATACTTTGATTTGCTTTTTCGCGTATGGATTTCATCTCTCTTTCTATTTTGAATTTCCTCTCCAAAAAGCATTTACGAAATGATACTCTTTCAAGAATAATAAAGATATACTCTGATTTTGAAAATACCAATTTGGCAAAAACACAAGTTTGTGACAACCATTTTAATAAATCCAAGAGTATAACTTTATATTCTCATAAAAAACTTGTTTAGTAAAAGAGTACCACTTTTTGACACACATCATAGCTTTTGAATAGAAATTGAGACAACATTTTCAGAAGCACAAGTTTTCTAAAGATGTTTGAAAACTATGGTTATACAACCACGCTAATGTAACAAGTAACAACAATTGGATGGTCACTAAGTCACTCACTCCTCATTCTGTTCATTGCAGAAAACGGCCGAAACCGGACATGACTTAGACCATTTACCCAACTGAGTACAATAGATAGTCATAAACCATTTTGAACTTGTTTTTGAAACATTCTTTCAAAACTTTGAACTTTTGCCTCTGTTGATACATGAGAAACTTATGATCACAGACAGTTGAAGCACCACTTTGTATTTTCCTTTTCATATTTTTGAATCATTGATCACTTTGAATGAAAATTTTAGTTATACAAAACATATTCTTATATACGATATTTGGATGGTCAGTAGATTGCTCAATCCTCATCTTGTTAAATTCAGGAAACGGTCGAAACTGGACACAATCTTCACCATTTGATCCATATATCAATATAAAGATATGATTTTATAACAAAATTTATTATTTGTTTTCTTAAGATGTCATTTTGTTTAACAATTAAGCTCATTTGAGTATCCGTAAAAAAAAATTAGCCCATTTATATTTTTTTTCCGAAACCCAAGCTAAAAAGCTCATTTTGCCTTATGAAACCCATATATTAAGCCCAAAATATCATTTACGAAACCAATCCATTTGGCCCATTACTGTTTACCAAACCCTTTGATAAGCCCTTACGAAACCGAAACTTGAAAAATTACTTTCGTAAACATAATTATGAACTGAAAAATGATAAGCTTAAAGAATTTGTCTTGTTTTCTAGCTTATTTATCATTTTTTCAACAGTTTAAGACTGTTCTTTTGTTCTGAAAGCAAAATCTCAAATTTACGAAACCTATGAAGGTTACGAAACCTAATGATCTTAGTCCTCAAATGATATTTTCAGTGATCAAGTCATTCCATCAATTTTCCAAGACCTATGTTAAGTTTGCCTCTAACCAATTTTAATTTTTAATCACTTTTCGATATTTACGAAACCTAGATCTATAACAAAACCTATAATAACAAACAATAAAAACAATTAAGCACAAATAAAACAAAAAGGTCACGTTTTCTTATGTTTTTCTATCATAGAGAATCACTAAAACGATTTGGATCGTATTTTCTAAGTTACAAAAGCTCAATGTGTGCAGAGGATTTACGAAACCTTTTTGTGTGTTTTACGAAAGTGATGAGGTTACGTATGAAAACTGTTACTTTTATACTTCCGAAAATGAGTTTGCAATTTTGGCATTTTCAGTCCCTCAAGTTACTTACGTAAGCCCTTTTGGTCCATACGAAAGTATCTTTTTGAACTTGACATTTTCAGCCCCTCTTCTTTCTTTCGTAATCATTAATTAACCCATACGAAACATATCCTTTTGCCTTTTGCATTTTGCACTTTTAGCCCTTGTAGTTACTTTTGTAAACTTTTATTATCCAAAAAAAATATTCATAACTCCCCCTTGGAGTTAGACCACTTTTCATATCAATCATGTTTAACTATTTTGCAGTTAAGTTCTCGCTTTTGACTAAAACAAAATTTATAACTCCCCCTCGAACAATTATCCATTTCTTGAAATTTCTTTCTTTTTAAGAAAAAATTGTTTAAAACGAAGTTATTTTTACTTTTTGAGAACATAATTTTTATAATCTGGTGATGATTTGACTGAAAAATTTATAACTCCCCCTCAATAAGATATCTAATTAAAGAACTTATCGAAAGATAGTTAATTTTGCAGTTTTGAACATTCTTGAGAAGATTTTTGAAAATCAAGAATTTCATAACCCCCTCAAATAAATGTCTAATTAAAGAACTTATTCAAGAGATTGTTACTTCTTGCAATTTTGCACACTTGAATTTTTTCAAAATTGATGATTTTTGAAAGATGTTTTTGAAGAAATCCTTTGTATGTGAATGGACTTTGATTACAAACGACATATTTTAGCAGTGAAAGATCATTTTTATCTGAAAATTACTCCCCCCTCAGTTTCAAGATACTTGATTTTTTGCATTTAAAGAACCACTTTTTAAGAAATACAATATCATGAAACTGATAAAAACGAAGAAGATATGTGTTTGTATTTTTAAGTTATATTTTTATGTTTTTGTATTTTTCAAATTTTATTTGATTTTCAGTTTTGACAAATAGTAAGAGAACAAAAAAAAAATTCTTGTTTTTGAAATTTTCAATTTTGTATTTTGTTCTTGAAATTTAGTTTTTGAAAAAAAAAATATTTACAATATGTTTTTGAATGTATGACATGCATTCAAGAAGATAACTTTGTCAGACGTTCCAACTCAGTTGGAGTCATACATCGCATACCAATCCTGTGAACTAAATATTCAAACCTTTCTTTTGAAAGGGCTTTTGTAAAAAGATCAGCAAGTTGGTATTCTGTCCCGACAAAGTAAAGTTCAATGGTACCTTTTTCAACATGCTCCTTGATAAAGTGATAACGGATGTTAATGTGTTTTATACGTGAATATTATATCGGATTGCAAGATATGGCAATTGCACTTTGTGAGTCACAGTACACTAGAATCTTGTTGTACCAAAATCCATAATCTAGCATTTGCATCCTTATCCAAATGACTTGAGCACAACATGTAGATAAGGATACGTACTCAGCTTCTGCAGTTGACATTGCTGTACAATCTTGCTTTTTCGATGACCAACTGACTAGCTTATCTCCCATAAATTGAATGCCTCCGGATGTGCTTTTGCAATCATCATTACACCCTACAAGGTCTGCATCTAAATATACAATTAGCTCAAACCCATAATCCTTCGAGTACCATATACCCATGTTAATGGTTTGTCTTAGATATCGAAAGATCCTTTTAACCTCTTTGAGGTGTTTTTTGGTTGGGCGTGCCTGATAACGCGCACATACAAATGTCGCAAAGGCAATGTCTGATCGACTAGAGTAGTAGAGATACATGAGTCCCCCAATCATACTATGATATTTAGTTTGATCAACTTGGGTACCTTGTAAATCTGCATCTAGTTTGGTAGTAGCCATTGGTGTGCTAATGGTATCACATTTTTCCATCCCATGTTTCTTAAGAAGATCCATAGTATATTGTGATTGACATATAAAGATTCCTCGGGGTGATTGATGAACCTGAAGTCCGAGAAAGAACTTCATTTCACCGATCATTAACATTTCAAAATCATCTTTCATTAGTTTTGAAAATCTTGTTGAAAAAACTAGTTTTGTTGACCCAAAATTATGTCATCGACATAGATTTGAACTAATAAAATGTCATCCCCGTGTCTTCTTGTAAACAATGTCAGATCGACAATACCTTTTGTGAAATGGTGTTCGATTAAAAATGAGGAAAGCTTATCATACCAGGCTCTAGGGGCTTGTTTGAGACCGTATAGAGCTTCTTAAGATGATATACGTGGTTAGGAAAGTCTGGATCTACAAAACCATCTGGCTACGACCCAAAAACATCCACTTTGTATTGGGCCATTCAGGAATGCCGTTTTGACATCCATCTGATATATAGGAAAGTTCTTGTGAGCCGCATATGCCACAAAGATTCTGACAGCTTCAAGTCTTGCAACTAGTGCAAAAGACTCCTCAAAATCGATGCCTTCCTATTGACCATATCCTTTGGCAACTAAACGAGACTTGTTCCGAATAACCATGTTTTCAGCATCAATCTTGTTTTTCCAAATCCATTTGACTGCGATTATGTTTCTGCCAATAGGACATTCGACAAGTTCCCAAACATCAAGGCGTTTGAACTGGTTAAGCTCATCTTGCATGGATTCAATCCAGCTGTGATCAAGCATAGCTTCCTTGATATTTTTCGATTCAATTATACTCACTGTTAATGCGCACATACAAACTTCTGCATCAGTTTGAAGTTGATTTCTTGTCATTACAGGTTTTGAGGGATACTAGTCACTTGTTCAATTGGATGATTCTTAGTCTACTTATCACTTGAGCGATGTTTTTGATGAAACTCATGCATATTTGATGGATCCTGATATGTTGAAGATGACTCAACTTCTTCAAACATAAGAGTTGAAGGTGCATTGTAGAACACATTTCCATCAAAATCTGCAACGTCTTCTTGAACTAATTCATCGGCATTTGCATTCAAGACTGGAGAGTTTTTGGTTCAATGGGCAAAATTGTTCTGCTTGACGAAGATACTATTTGAGGAGCTTCATCGTCTTCAATGACAATTGACGATGATAAAGAAGTGTTTTCATTATCAAGAGTATTTGCAGCGGAATTATCTAACACTTCTGGTGAACTCGTCGCTTAGTATTCTTCATACAAAGGACCAAACAAATTACCCAAGTCTGTTTTTGAAGGCACTGATTGTGAATCTTCTGATAAATCTTAAAAATTCGTGTAGTTTATTCCGAGTTCTGAATTGTTGCATCAGAAGCCATTGGGATGATTTCATCCAAACTTTACATGATTGTTCCATTATCTTTTGGATCGGCATTTATAGATATGAAATCCTCTGGTGATGAATCAAATAACCAATAAAGATGCCAATGAGACCATCATTTTCCATTTTCCCAAGCATCACGATCATATAGTTGGATATAAACAAAGGGATCCAAACACTCGAAAGTATTGAAATATAGGGTTTTCTCTCGAATCAGCTCATAAGAGTCGGTATGTACAGTGTGTACAATAGGTGATTTCTGAATAAAACAAGCCTAGCAATAGCTTCGCCCAAAAAATTCTGAGATTTGGAAAACATAAGCATTGTTCGAGCACCTTGACAGTGTTCAAAATTTTCGTCGTTCGACAAACACAATTTGGTGTGTAAGGCGTACGAGCAATTGAAGTTTTATGAACAATACCTAACTTTGCATAAAATGCCCGTAATTTCTCGTTTTTGAATTCGGTTCCATTATTAGTTCGAATCGTCTGAATTTAAGCTTTTAGATTCCTTTGAACTTGATTAATGAAATCGATGATCATATCTGGAGCCTCATCTTTTGTGCGAAGAAAATATACCCAGGTGTACCGAGAATAATCATCAACGATCACTAAAATATATTTCTTGCCATTGATACCTTGCGACCCTTATTGTGTCACACCCCGCCAAGGCGGAAACACAAGGCGTAACTTCATGGATATCATCACAACACAATGGTTATCAACAATAGAGAATCACTACATGCATAACTAAACATAAAAGACACGATGTGTCATGACAATACCGAAAACAAAGGAACGAAATCTTGTATTAATGAAAAGGGGTCTCATCAATACAAAGACAATGTCTTGCAAACCCATTTAAAACCAATAACATTCAAGAATCCATGCAAACAAATACAAAACAAAATCAAATGAGAACTTTCAATGCCAGCCTAATGGTCTCTCTAGCCACTTTTATTAACTTCAACACCTTCATAACGCTCACCTGAAAATGATGCTTAAAAACGTCAACACAAAGGTTGGTGAGAGTCATAGGTTTACGACACACAATTCAAACTTTTAATAAATTACTGTGATTATAAAAACAGAACATAGCAGGACAGTTAAGCTAACTATCATACAGGCTAACATGCATGGGTCCATAACAACCATAATTAGGACGAAACGTATACCACGATCCAAATCCGAAGTGTATAACAATCAGAGTAGAACATTACTCGATAGCCAAAGTCCATAACAATCATGCGTAAGAATATTACTCGAAGCCAAAGTCCATAACAATCACGAGTAAGAACATTACTCAAAGCCAAAGTCCATAACAATCATGAGTAAGAACATTACTCGAAATCCAACACCACAAAGTAATGGGTAGGAACATTACCCACGATCCAACGTCATAACATTTAGCACATAACATATAATAGCTACATAAAAGTCCATGCGTCAATTTAAACCACATAATCACAGCAATTAAAACATTTCAAAACATATTTTGCATCATTTCCATCCCAAAAAAACATAGTAAAATGGGACTATGAAACTCACCTGATGCTCAGCTACTTGACAAAATCTTGCACACAATCTAAACACAACAAAAACACAAGTTACACTCGGTTAGGCTAAATGCCCAAGCCAATGTAACAATCACGTGATGGACTTCTAAACCTTACACAAAGTTTATAATCCTTTAAATACATATCCCAAATCATTTTCATACCCTATATGACCTTATTCATTAACTTCTACTTTTACAGTTTCTGACTGGATTTTGTAGTCACTTTATGACCATAAATAAAATACTAAAACACCTAATTGATGATTCTCCTTACATTCCCTAGCTCCCCAATGAGTTGTGAGCTACTGTGATTTTTTAGAAAAAATAATACTAAGTGAAACTATTTTATAAAAATTCATCATTACAAAGTACTCAGATTCGGATCTGAACGCACACCAAAAAGTTTGACGTCCTTAAAAATACTTAGAAAATGTTTTAGCGTTAGCCCTTCGAACTGGAGTTAATAGACACCTAAAATATGATCCATGATTTTTGGATAACCCAAATTTGAATTTTAAGTAGGGGTTTTACTCCCCGAAATCAGACCCAAATCAGACCTGAATTTACTGTTTTAACAACTTTTCTTGCGAAAATTATTTAACTAACTTCTCGACCTCAAAACCTTTCGGGGCTGGACTTTTTGGAAACTAGACTCTCTGAACTTATCAATGGACATAAGACTCATCAAAACTCTCATTACCAACTTGAGATATCACTCAAACAAGATGACCCAAAATTCTGCTCAACCCTAAATTCAATTCTATTGCCTTTTAACCCTAACCGAATACATCAACACGCATCTAATTCCATCCCATTCAATTATAATTAGTCTAATATCCCTTAATTACATATTTAATAAAAACCCTAATTCAAAAAGCGTCAAATGTATTTCTGAAAGAACGTGAACAATATTTTGAAATACAAGATTTGAAAGCTCAATTGCAAGACAAGGACATTGCCATAAGTAAGTTAAAGAAACTCATTGAAAAGAATAAAGTAAAGGGTGTGGACACTAATTTTGAAAAAAAATCAATCTTGGGGAAACCGCCTTTGCAACCAATCAGAAATCAACCAGTGGTAAGACAACCAACTGCGTATAAATCTGAACGATCCTAATTTCCAAGACATAGGATTGCCTCCCAAGTTGGTGTGTCGCATGATTTGACAAAACCAGTCACTCTACATTCTTGGCCTCAAGTTAGGAAATCATCTTTTGCTAAGCCTTATGATGTGAATGCACCTGGCCCTTCTAGGAATAGCCCAAAGCATGTGTCATTTCAGTCACCAAGGGAATTTGTAGGCTCAAATGACATGGTTCATAACTACTACCTAGAGGAAGCTAAGAAAAAGGCACAACTTCAGAAAGACAAAGCCTTGAATACCAAACCTAGTGTGCAACAATCTGCTAGATTACCAAACACTGCTAATGGTAACAAACCAAAACCTAGGAACTTTAATCAACAACCTAGGAATTGGCCACCATCCATGAGTAGTCGTGTATCGAATAGAACTGTTAACATAGCAGAACCACCTAGGAATCAAAAGCCTTTCTTGAAGTCAAAAGACTTGGCATGTCCTACATGCAAAAAGTGCATTTATAGTGCAAATCACGATGAGTGCATCTTAAAATACCTCTCAAAGGTTAAGATGCAAAATCTCCCATAAGACAACAAAGAGATATATGCCCGTAGAAAAGTCAAGTGCATCTAAGAAACCAGAAAGACAGATCCCCACAGGACATAGGTTCTCAAACAAAAAGACTACCACTGTCCCTGAGAAAACAATGAATCCTAGATCTTGTCTTAGGTGGCAACTAACGGGTAGAATTCTCAAGACTGTTGGTCTTAGGTGGGTTCCCACAGGAAAGTTATTCAACTCTTGCACGAGCAAGGTTGAAAGTGAACCCACACATGGTTCAAATGTAGATATCCATCATATTCATGCATGCAAACAAACTCTGGGTTTAAGTGCAGGTACGTCATTCAATGTGTTGTCCCACTAATTTAATCTATTACACAACAATAATCTATACCAAGATGCTAGAAAATAAGAAGAAATCTTAGAGAGAGAAAGTAGATGAGGAGGAAACAAAGGATATTAGATTAGAGAGAGTTTGGAGGATTTAACAAGTGAATGAAAATGTCAACCTACACCCTTCACATGTGGGTGAAGGGATATTTATACCCAAGGCACTTGGGCTTTCTAAAATGGGTCGGGCTTGGCATAACTTGGGCTTTGAGCCCGAAACACGGACAATATTAGATTACAAACTAAGCTCGTTGAACCCGACTAGCCTATTACAATACAAGACCTAGTTTGAATTTCTTTGGACGATAAAATTCTTGTTTGACTTAATATAATTAAGGCTAACAATCTCCCCCAATGTTGAGGTTTCTTTCTTCAAACTCCTCTGTACCACCGATGACATTGAAGACATAACGTTTGACGTTTATGCTTTGCCTTGTTATGGTCTTGTCTTGTTTATAATGGCTTTGATCATTCATGCTTTGTGATCTTGATCTTGAGCCTTTATCTTTTGTCTTTGAGTTCTTGAGATCATTATCTTGCATCATCTCTTTGACTTGAATCATCTTGATTTAACTTCCTTGATCAACTTGTGCTCTTGACCAACATGCTCATACTTGATACATTCTTGTTTGACATATGTGATTATAAGTCTAACAATCTCCCTAATTGATGATTCTTTATTAGACTTTGAGGCTCTATGATGGTGGGGAAGATTAGAATCAACTATATTGACGTTGGATGATTGACTTTGAACACTTGAGTAAGAGCAAGTGGTTTATGAATCCGACTTGTTGGAATGAAGGGCTGCAACACGTCGTCTAAACCTGAATTAAGAACTGTTAGCAATAAAAGTGATGGACATGGCTTTGTCTTTCCATCTTGAGTTCGGTTGCATTAACCTCGGTTTACCATTTTATAGTTTTTTAAATACTTACCTGTGATCAGGTAGATTCATAGAATCTTCCTTGACTGGGTTCATCTGGTCCCAAAAAAAAAAAAGCGTGGATCTTCTAACACATATGTATTAGATTCACCATGCTTGCTAGTTCTCATTACCGGAATGTCTCAAAGCAGACAATACAGTAAGAGTGAATCAGATAGTTACTATCTTTCTGATTTAGTCGTCAATTCATAAACTGGACCAAAATTGTTATCCAATTATCACAAGCTTGATTCATATAGAATCTTGCAAGTCACCTACCAAGAGCTTGTTTGATGTTGGCTCAAGCAGGATTTCCATCTTCAATGTGAATACTTAAGTATCACTCAGATGTTCTGGCAAGATCTCAAGGATAATGCGTAGGACTCTTTGTTACAACTTGTGAACTTTATGGTGTTCAACAAGTGTATTTTGACATTGTGTCCTAATGAGATTTATACTATGATCTCTTCTGGCTCTAGACTCGATTTGTGCACTTTTGGTTTTAGTAATCGGAGGCTGGAGCAGACTGCCACCTATTCAATATTAACAATCTCGGAGTGAGATGTCAATAGATAATGTGTGTATCTCCGTGACAAATGAGACAAGTTTCTTTTGAGAGAAACTTGAATGGTTGGGAAGGGTGTGCATGACATCACTGGGTCTACAGCGACTTTCTTCAATATCAACAATCATCTTGTGATTTTGATAGATTATGTATTGACTCGGTTTCTGCCTAAGGTGTAAGAAGGGCTTCTTTCTTTTCACCCTTTATCCATACATTTCTTTTTCATTCTTAATCCCTTTCATGCTTACCAAGGACGGTCTATTATAACACCTTGTGTGATTGTTCCAGTGTAGATCATCTTAGTCGCATTTTTCCCTTATACACATTCTTCTCCATTATACTAAGGACGTATTTTAAACTATGAGTGTCCTTGGGTAGATCCCTCCGTTCTGGTTAGATCGTAGGACTTATACCTAACCTAATCACCTTATGACTTCAGAATCGTCGTGAAATTAATAGGTTGTTGGGTATAGAGATCGAACCATAAAAACCATTTTCTGACATTGTTATTTTTCAAAATACTCACCTTTTTTTTTTTACACATGTTTTTGTTTTTACTCCGAGATTCGAAATTGTTTAGCACATGAAGGAAAGAGTTGCACTTAGAGTCTTAAAGATCACATTCGTCTATGACATATTTTAATCACAATTTTCTCCCCTTATTTTAAATAATAAAACACTTAGTATTTGAAATACCAATTGATTAAAATTTGACATGAAAAATTCCATGGGGAGAAAAATTATACCACGATATTGCATGAATTCAGATTCTGATAGCTCCCCTTCAACAGTATATGTGGGATACCAATATTTATTAAAACTTGACATTGGAATGAAAAATTGATATGACACCACAAAATGTTGAAGACGGAGTGAGATGCCTTAGTGAACAATGTATATTATTAATTGACATTAAGTTTCCACATTTTAATTTCACAAAATGTGTTTGGATACATAAAATTGACATTTATGAGATGTACCCAACACATTAAAAGGCTTTGTTTTAAAAAGCTCCCCCTCAGAAAATTATTCGAGGAAGGGAGTGTTGAACACACAATTTTAACAAATACCACTTTTTATGGAAAAATACCACAAATTATATTGTAGACAATTTTGACAGGTAAGTTCTTTTTGAAAATTTTGTTCACGATTTTAAAAAAACATGATAGGAAGGACTTATCTTCTATTTTAGGATGTAAGCGCACTGTTGCGTACACTTCCCTATTACATTCGGGACCGAGTTATGTACTGAAATGTACATAAGTCATCAGAGAAAAATTTAGAAATGACATGTTTTGAAAGCATTTGAAACTCTCGCTCGAACTTCATTTACACGCCCGTGTCGATGTTAATCAACATTTCAGGTAGGTAAAATGTTATCGGATTCAAGGAGACATGTCGAGACGAAAGTTTCGTTTTTTGTATTTTGAACAAAGGATTTTCTGATTTTTATATTTTGTTTTTTCTAGGTTTTATATTTTTTATTTTCTTTTTCAATTTTTTTTATAAATCAAAAATAAAGAGAGAATACAAATATTTACAAATCGAAGTTTCCATTAGCAGTGACAGTTATGGCTAGAGTTGAAGTGGATGAAGTTGAATCAGGTTGTTGACGTTTTTTTGATGCACATCAGTAGTTAGTGACAGCGGAATGAGGTAAGCGCTTTTTAAAGCAACTTGATTTTCTACATTGAAATATTCGTACTTCGAACAAACGGTTCACCGAATAGCAAATACTAGCTATTTGACGTTGTTATTGTCTATGCTGCTTGATGAATATTCTAGTTGAATACTGTGGGTGAGCCTTGTGATCCATTTTGTTGTACAAACTGTTGCATTTGACCATTTGAGGTTTGAGGCTTGATCTGTTTGTTATCATACGCTCATGTTTTTACTGTATATCATATGCTGGTGAATTCCCACTTTGGAAATGGTTTCTGAGATATCAGCTCCTTTTCTAGCAACCATTACTCTGTGAGATTTTCCTTGCTGCTTATTACATAAGGTACTGCAAACTAATAAGATTTTGTTCCTTCGGAACATTGATATGACTGTACTGCACTTAAATCCAGGAGTTTGTTTACATTTCATGAATATGAGGGATATCTACATTTGAACATGTGGGGGTTCACTGTAAACTTGCTAGTGCAAGCGGTCGCCAAAAACTTTCCTGTGGGAATCCCCACCTAAGACCCAACAAGAAATTTGAAAATTACTACCGTGGGTTACCCCCCCCCTCACACGAACACCGCAACTCCTCCACGGACGAGAGCACACGCCTCTACATCTCCCCAACTCTAGACACACGAAAAAGTTTAATAGGGGAATAACCAATTGTCTTAAAAGAATTTCATGTCTAATAGGTTTCTGAGTATGACTCTTTGATCTACGGGTTGTTACTGTTTGTGGTCTTATTGGATTGACTTAGCACGTGAATTTACTTCCTTCAGGAGTTTTGTTATACAAGCATCATGATTTGCATTAAAGACACATTTATGACATGTAGAACAAACAAAGTTTTTAGAATCTGAAAAAGAATCCCCCTAGACTCTTGAGTGATCTGCCTTTGGCACGCCGTTTTATCGTAACGGCGCTACTCTCCTAGATACAGCGCAAACTCCCCTAGCATGTCATTGATTGTTGCTCCCCCAGGCCCGTTTGGATTTTCCCTATCATCAGTAGTGGTTTGGATTCTAGCAGAGAAGTATGGCACACTAGTGTTGAGTTCCTATTCTCTTTTCTTGTTTTTTTCTTAGCTACTCATCTAGGATTGTGATTATGAACCCATGTCATTTGAACAAAATCTTGGAATGCTCTTAGAACTATTCCTGATGAGCATTAGATGCAATCATGTGATCCGGTTTGCAAAGGTGGATTCTGTTTTCTTAGGCAAATAATGTTGAGATGACTGGTTTTGAAAAAATATTTCCTTGTCCATATCAACCTTGGGGTGGCCCAAACCCGTTTGTTTTGACATCCTTGAGCCCTTGCAGATTTAAACGCATTAGGTTGTTAAACAAATGATTGGTTTGTTACTGAGGAAACAAGGCTTTCCCAGGCTGATGTTTTATCAATTAGTTATCCTACATATTTCCTTTTAACCTTCCTTAAGTAATTTTTAAAGCAGCAATTGCAAAATACCTTTCCGAATCTTGTGATTATATTCCAGCTTTATTAGCAAGCATAGATGTTGTTTGTTCTTTATCTTAGATTTGTGGTTTAATTTGATTCATATAAATCTTGGTAATTATGTTTTCAATGTCTACATTTTCCTTAGTTTATGTTGCCACAATATGTTCTAATTCGATGTTCATTGTTTCAAGTACATCAAGTTCCTTTTCAATCTTGGCTCTTTATTACTTGTTTCATCATTATTTGACATGTTGCTGATTTTTTAAATATTGATTTTGATATTTAAGTTCAAGAGCAATACAATGTGCTTCCATTCTTGAAAAATCTTTTTGAAATTGGGCAACGGTCTTTTTGAGTAAAATATTTTCAGACTCGAGTGATTGTTTTGAGTATTCAGTTGTCTGGTTATCAAGTGATAAATCAAGCATATGACTTTTAACTTGACATGTTCTTCAGGATACTGGTCAACCCTACCTTCAACAATGATTTCAGGTTGCTCAGTATGCTGTTGTCCTATAGCAAAGATATTGCTTTCGCAGTCAATTTACCTCAGCCATGGCTCTTCGTCATAAAAATAGGTTTGATATCTGCATCATAGCATCGTATCTTTTCCCTGAGAGAACTGTGTTTCTTCTTAACTGTTTGAGTCTGTTACTTAATGCTTTCTGTGTCAACCCAAAATCAGCATCCTATGCTTTTACCTCAGTATCAATCTTACTCTCTTGCGTCCTGCCATCTGTCTTTATATTTACCCCTTCTTCATACTGTCTCTAGTGAATGTGTTCTTCAGCACGGACTTCTTAACATTACCCAGGTGTTGAGTAGTGTATCTCTGAAGTGTTGAACCTCGATTCTAGTGTATTGAACAAAGTACGTGTCTGTCATTTGACTATCATAATCCAATGTAAACTTTGAATTGATGAACTTCTGGAACTGGGTTGTTTACCACAAAAGGGCTATCATGGATCCATCTTCTTGAATTTTATCTTTGTCATGTGCTTTTGTAGTTTGACTTTGTTGAGTAGCAATTTTATTGTCGAAAGTATCAACATCTTGACCAAAGATTGACATGAATGCCGTCTGAATCCATGTTCGATTTGGTGTGAGTGCCTTGTTAAGTTATCTTTTGAAAGAACTTGTGAAGGTGTGTAATGAAGAGATCGATAATTTGCCATGCATCTTCTTTTGCTTTTGAATCTTGTATTTGATTGCCATGCACATCTTTTGTTTCAATTCAAGCTGCATTCCTTTACTAATTTGTTGGATGCAGTCTCTGAATTACTGTCTTCTTTCTCAGAACAAGTGTTTTGTCAACATTCAATGCTGGAATTGGATGTGAATGATCTTCTTGTGTTTTTGACAATCAACTCTTTGCGTTTCAAACAATAGTGGAGTTCGTTGTTGTGAAGATTAATCAAGTATGTTTTTCCCGGGGAAGCCATGTTAAAGATCATTGCATCGTAAAATGATTGAGCATCTATCTTGTATAATTTGCATTACGCGCTTTTAATTCTGAATTGTGAGAAAGCATTTTTCAAACGTGGTTCTGGAGATCAGTCAAGTAGTTGTGCAATCAAGTCCTAGAAAGTTATATCTTTAGTAAGATGTTGTTCTAGTGATTCCAATGGTCTGAGTGAACGTTCTCTCCTTGAAGATAGGCATCGTGCCATAATCTTATAAAGTTTCTGAGAGAAACTTAAATAGAGACTTGATTTCTTTAAGACTGTGCATGCATCTACTTATTGAAAGTTGTGTCTTCTCTTGAATGTTAGAGTTTGAACACGAAGAAACTGTGTCATTCTGAAGAACACTTGATGTTTGAGTTTGCAAATTGGTATTTGAATTTGACATTTTGATGAAGTTGATGTAAATGGATATTGGATCTTAAGTGTTATGAAGTGATTGATTGTGGTTTTAAATGAATTAATGTTCACGGGATTTTACAAATCTTTGATTAAAACCGAGAAAAGAAACGTATCTTTCGCGGGATTTTACAAAATCAAGAAGAAACCGTGAATAAATGATTAATTGACATTTCAAGTATGATTAAGTTGATTGTTGGTTTGATTGGTTGTGTTTGTTGTGTTTGTTGTGTTGAGTAATTGTCCTTTTAGTCCGAATTAAAGTCCAACACAAATTCTAAAAAAAATGAAAAATGTCAATAACTATAGTAACGTGGTTTTGGGCCTCGTGAAAATCCTGTAACCCAGCTAAAGGTTGGCTACAGCATAATCCGTCTTGTTTTTTTCTTCGATTTGAGAGGCCACGGGCCTGAAACGGACTTACGGATCAAAAGTTATGGCAGTTTTACTGAAACCCTTTTCTTCACACAAGATTTCTAGACAAAACGCAGTGCTATTTGCCAAAACGCAACTATCTTTGATCAAAACGCAATCACTTTTCTTAGTCAAGACGCAATCACTTTTCTTGATCAAAACGCAATGAAACTTGGTCAAAACGCAATTGGTCAAAACGTAACGAGTCTTGGTCAAAACGCAACGATTGTTGGTCAAAACGCAACGATTGTTGGTCAAAACGCAACGAGTCTTGGTCAAAACGCAACGAATGTTGGTCAAAACGCAACGAATGTTGGTCAAAACGCAACGAGTCTTGGTCAAAACACAATCAATAAATTAATTGGGCAGAGTTTCTCTTAGTCAAAACGCAACGATGGTCTTCAAAACACAACCTGTAGAGACAAAATGCAACATACAAAACGCAACGAATTTAGAATCAATACCGCAATAATCGATCAAAACGCAATGACTTTAGATCAAAAACGCATGCATCTATGTCAAAACGCATCGACTAACACTTCTTCAGATAGTCAAAACGCAATCCAAGAATAAATCTTTTTAAACTTTCTTGTAAGCTACGGAATGAGGTTTTGAAAACACTTTAGTAATGACGCAAGGGTAAGTGATCAAAGCCCATAAGTACAAGTCCTTTAACACATTTTAACCACGAAACAAAGTTCAATGTGATTTGTTTTCTTGTTTTTTCTTTATTTCGAACCAAAGAAAAAAAACAACAAAAAACCTACGAATTTCAATCACTAAACACCCCTTTAGCTCTGGTACCACATGTTGTCCCACTAATTTAATCCATTACACAACAATAATCTATACCAAGATGCTAGAAAATAAGAAGAAATCTTAAAGAGAGAAAGTATAGAGAGAAACAAAGAGAATATTAGATTAGAGAGAGTTTGGAGGATTACAAGTGAAATGAAAATGTAACCAACACCCTTCACCAAGTGTGGTGAAGGGATATTTATACCCAAGGCAATTGGGCTTTCTAAAATGGGTCGGGCTTGGCATAACTTGGGCTTTGAGCCCGAAACATAGACAATATTAGATTACAAACCAAGCCCGTTGAACCCGACTAGCCTATTACAATACAAGACCTAGTTTGAATTTCTTAGACCAATAACATTCTTGTTTGACTTAATATAATTAAGGCTAACACAATGGTCAAAAGAAACAAAGAATTGACCTAAATGCAGATCCACTATACAATGAAAAGCAGGAAAATCTCAGAGTGTGGTTGCTAAAATTACTGATATCTAAGAAACCAGTGCCAGAATGGTTTCACAAAAGATGAAATCTTCAGTGAAGACGTTTGATCGCAGCAGATCAAGCCTCGGTCTTCATGGTAATGACGTCTGTTCACATCAGTTCAGGCCTCGTTCTTCATCAAATGACTTCTGATCATAACCGTTCAGAACTCGGAATTCAAGACCACAACAATGAACAGTCAAGTTCAAAGCTGGTTCCAAAAGTTGTTCCTTAAGCAAACAAGACAGCTACATCAAGACAAGAGTTGGAATTACTATTCCACCATCATATAGCAATGCTGAGGACAACAGGTAAATAAATACAAAATAAGAAAAACATAAAATTTCCAAAAAGAATCTTCTCGACATGTCTCTTGGAATCGATAACATTTACGTGCTTAGAAATGTCGATTAACATTGACACGGGTGTGTAAATGAAGTTCGAGCGAGAGTTGCAAATAGTTTCAAAACATGTCATTTCTAATTTTCTAGATGGCTTATGTGCAAATATCAGTACATAACCCGGACTTCAAATAAAGGAAGGTTTATAACTTATCCTCACAACGAGAAAATTAACGTTTCTCGGTCTTGAGCTGTTCTTAAAAGACATTTAATGTTTTTAGCTCAAGAAAAAGGAAAGTGTATGTTTCAATACGTTTACCCTTACCGTTAGAAGAGAAGTCCTCTAACATCTGGTTTTTCAAAAAAAGTGTTGAACACAATTTTCAAGAATTCTCGATGACATGTCTATCTTTCAAAATATTGTGTGTTAAACCACTCCAAACCCTCACAATGTTTTTCTCAAAAGGACAACAATTTTTCAATTGGGTCCTATTCTTGAGGGGGAGTTTTTCGAAAAAAACAACGTTTTAAATGTTCTTGGTTACATCACAACGCAAACTTCTTATGTATTCAAAAAATTATTAAAATGTTCCAAACCATTCATGCTGATATTATCTTTCTCCCACAGAAATTTTCAAGGACATATTTTAACTCACAAGGTATTTCATAAACTAAGTGTTTATCTTTTAATATAATGGGAGAATAACTGTAATTAAATATGAATCTATCGAGATAATGTGCTGAACAGTAAGAAATTGTTTTATGGTTTGATCTTATACCCTACAACATCTTATTTTAACTTCATGACGTATTCTGAAGTCATTAAGGTGGTTAGGTTAGGACTCAATCTATTGATCCAACCAGAACCGGAGATTGATCTACCAAAGGAGAAGGATAATTAAAAGTTAGAATAACAGTCCTTAGGTATGATTGGAGATGAATGTTTATGGAATAATCGACTAGATTGAGTTAACACGATAACAAATCACAAACAAGGTGTTAGTTTGACGTCTTGGGTAAGCGTTGTTGAAGGCGTTGAAGAATGAAAAAGAAATGTATGGATTAAGGGTCTAGAAAGTAGCCCTTCTACAAACTTAATGCAGAAACCGGGTCTCTCGGGGTTGATACACTCCCCAGGTTGATAATATGCTTGTCTGAATCACAAGTTGATTGCTGACATTGAAAAACGACATTCATGGAACCAGTGATTGCCAATGCACAACCCTTCTCAAGCCATTCGGGTTTCTCTCAACAGAAATTGTTCATTTGTCACGGAGTTTACACACGTTTTTCTCTTGACAGCTCACTCCGAGATTATTGAATTGAATAGGTGGCAATATGCCTCAGCCTCCGCAACTCAGTACTAAAAACCAAAATGCTACTAATCGATTCTTTTTAGAGCCAAGAGATCAATCAAAATCTCGTTAGGACACATTCCATTTCAAACACTTGTTGAACATCATCAGGTTCACAAGCTATTATCAAGAGTCCTACGCAATATCATTGTGATATTTGCCAGAACATCCGAGTGATACTAATGTATTCACAATGAAGATGGAAATCCTGCTTGAGCCAGCATCAAACAAGCTCTTGGTAGGTGACTTGCGAGATTCTATATGAATCAAACTTGTGACAACTGGATATCGATTTGGTCCAGTAAATGAATTGACGGTTGATGAATTTTGATAAAAAGATTAAAACTCCCGATGTGTTACAAAAACGCTTTTACAAGTAACACGTCGATTGATTTTCAAATCAATTTTCTTGATTATCACTAACGTAAACCTGCAGGTTAAAACGGTGGTGACGGTATCCCAATCAACCAAAGTCGATTCATTACCACATATTCATGCTCATATCTACAAAGACAATCTATCATGAAAGCTCAAGATTTAAAGACAAAGACTTCCGCTAACTCTGATTTGAAGCTTTCAAGATGAGGCATAGTATGAGAATGTTGGTAAAAGACTCAAGATCGCAAGATGGCATAGACGATAAAGACAATGACGAAGGCTCAAAGTCAAGATCGCAAAGCATGAAGGAACAAGCCTACAACAAATAACAAAGAGAAAGACCAAGACCACATGAGCTTAACGTTCAAAGCATTCTCATGTTCTCATGAAGGAGTGTCATCAATGAACTCACTTCGGGGGAGATTGTTAGCCTCAAAATATTGAGTCGAACATGAAGTTCGTTCATTATGTATTTTAGTCTCGGTCAATCAATTAGTTAACGTTGTAATAGAATATTATCGGGAATCGGGCTCGATAGTTAATCTAATATTGTATATGTTTCGGGTTTAATCCCAAGCAAAACCCGAGCCCGAGTCCTAGTTAAATATCCCGCGCGTCACATTAAATGTGTAGGGGTATATATAGATATTTTTACTTAGAAAATATCTAACTTCTCATTTCTAATAATATCTTTTCTCTTTTCTCTCTAACCTCTCACTAGTTTCTCTCTCTAGAAATCATCTCTCTTTTTATTTTCTTGATCGATTCGTGGTTTGTCATATGTGTTATATGAAGTGTTAACGGGATCCCACACATTAATTCTATCACAATTAAAGCATCCGCATAAAGCATCCTTATTTGCTGATTATAATCTATCTTAAGGATTAAAGCAATGGTGATCTTGTTAAACCCTAAGCTCATAAGACTCACTTTACCCACTTATCGCTTAATGCAATTTATAATAGTAGTCCACTTGTTAACTATCCATTGGAATCTTAGTACGTTATTATTGAAATTATCTTAGGTTTCACCTTCTAGTCAACACGATCTATAATCCATTCGCAATAATCTAATTAACTAGTTATGCACCGAAGCGTATCCTAGACATGAATTCTAGAATGATAATATATGGTGATTTTATGGTTTAGATGTATTAAAAATTACTATATGGAGGCTATCCCAGACTCGAGTTTTCTTGGTTCATGTATAACTAGATTAGTTGAATGATAGGGCGCATACAAAGAGCCGTAAACTAAGTTAAATTGGATAAACATAAACAAGCATTAACGATAAATCAAGAAATCGAGATAAACCCAAAATACCAAAATTCAATCTTCAAAATAATGGCTAATACCCGAAGGTATTAGCCTTCAAACGTCATAATAAATACAAAAGCAATTATTTAGCCAATGTAAACTAACTGAGTTAACGAAGAATACCAAAAACTAAACGATTACTAAAGTATATGGAATTACACGTTGTCTCTTATGGAATTGATAGCATTGCTTGACCTCTTCTACCCTTTTTCTCCTCTAAAAATCGACTTTTATGATTTAGGTATCGGGAATATAATTTTGCACACTTGAAACTCATTGTAACACCCTCAAATTTACAACGCAGCAGAATACAACATTGGGGTGCTACTTCATAATATAAGCTCACGAGTCACGGGTTAAATAAAGTACATTCAATTTTTATTAAAAAGATCAGAGTTACAAGGTCCCAATAACTTTATAAAAACTCATTTCAAAATAATCCACAACATGTTTAAGTTTCTTTAAAAGAAAACATTTTATCATATGTGCAAAGTTCATCAAGTCCACGTCCTTCGATATCCGCTTCCACATCCGTACACAAGCTAGCTTATATTCCTGAGATAAACATGCTAAAACGTCAACAAAAATATGTTGAGTGAATCCATAGAGTTTATAAACAATCATTTTGAACACAAGCATAGCAAACATTTAGTTATAGACCTTTCTTTTTCTTTTTTTTTTTTTTTTTTTTGTTTTTTTTTTTTTTTTTTATTTTTTTTTTTTTTTTTTTTTTTTTTTTTCGCGCGAGCTTTTTTTTTTTTTTTTTTTTTTTTTTTTTTTTTTTTTCTTTTTTTTTTTTTTTTTTTTTTTTTTTTGTTTTTTTTTTTCTCTTTTTTTTTTTTTTTTTTTGTTTTTTTTTTTTTTTTTTTTTTTTTTTTTTTTTTTTTTTGAAAAATCAACAACGATTCTAGAGCCACGAACCAAACCTTAACCATGTGCCCAACCTGGAGTGCTAACACTCCCAATACTATGTACAATATGTCTCAGTATGCCCTCGCAAGGAACACACGTCTGACAGGTCGTTAGGCCAAAATAGATCTATTATTATTGCATTAGCGTTCGGCGTGTTTGCGGTGATTGTCTGGTTCATGAAGGAAAAGGCACAACAAATACCTCATAGCAACGTTCACATAATAAAATCACCTGTGTTCGATTTTCAAAAACAAGCATGTATCTCCCTCGCGGGTTTTTAAAACATAAAACGATTTAAATGCGAGGCTATGAACTCACCTTGCTCGAAGGCAATAATCGAATAATCTAATAACCACGTGGTGTCAACGAATATCTTGTCGCGATCGCGAAGATGCAATTAATCCTAACGGTAATGCTCCATTCATTTAGGGAGGTATAAGTCTTGGGGTTTTTCCAATGGATGGTTACATCGACTCGGCTTATTAATAAAAAGACTTGAATTCCAAATTGTAATACTTCGGTGGTTGACTAAGTGAAGTGAACCAAAGGAGTAAAAGCAAAACATTTATTGAATCTTGTATATATATATATAATATATTTGAAAACGGACACGTATAAGACTCAAGTCGGAGAAAACAATATTTTTCCAAACAAGTAAAACTATTCGTAAACGCCTTATTTTAAATATATTAATTCTTTGTATAATATGTATATATACCATATATGAATAGGGTGATATTAATTTTATAATAATATTATTCGACCACTCGTTCGGAATTAATTAAATTAATCATTAAAGATTTCTTTAATAAACGTAAACGTACGTTTTAAGATTAAAATTTAGACAAATAATGTTTTTAAAACTTTTACAAAAGTTTTAATTAATCTTTTAGTCGTGGCTTATAAAATAGTATCTTATAATTTAATGTTACATGTTCTTAGCGGGTTTTATATAATTGTATATGTAATAACCTACGATTATTATTTAGTCATTTTTATCGGTTTTATATTATAATATAAGTTTTAAGTGAAAACATCAAGTATATAAATTTTTAAAAATTTCGGCATGACCTTGCTGTTTATACAACGTTTCCATGTGTATAAAAATACATAATTTTCCCACTTTTATCAATCAATGTAACAATATTATTTTTGTCTCAAATTTTATAACTATCCAAGTTACAAAAATAACAATTATAAGTAAAACCAAACGCTCCTAGCGACGGATTACATACAAATCCAAACGCCCTTTTTAACCACGATTTCACATCGGAAAAATCAATAAATGACCGAAAATAAATTATAAGAAATAAAATTAACAAAAAGGGGGAATCACAAAATCAATTCGTTTAATCAACTTTATCTGATCCAGATCTTATCATTCCACAATCCATCTCTCTTTCCTTTTTTTCCCTTTATGTTACATCTATCTCTCGCGCTCTCAACAAGATTCGCGCAAAATGGCAATGGAATGCTTTCAAAATATGAGAGCTTAACTTGTTTCAAAAACAATGGATATAGCAATGCATCAAGTTCAAGGGAACTTTACAGTATATACCTCGCACAAGACCAAGGTGTGATGAATGCTAGAGCCATCTATCGACTCGAAGCGGACGCGCATACACCACCTCACCGTGACCAATATCCTCCCCTCTATTATGATGAGAATGAACTCTTGACTGAGAAGGGAACCAGGGTGACCAGGATACTAGGTTGCTACCGTGTACTTTAAAAGACATACAACCTTCGGTTTATCCAAACATCTCTTGAACCGTGTCAAGCGGTCTGGCTAGTGCCTAAATTCCTCGCCTGAGCTTCTACTCCATCAATGTTGACATCTCCCAACATTCAATCAGAATTCAGAAAATACGAACCCAAACTTCCATATCTCTCTAGGGTTTTAAGAGCAATGGAAGAAAGGTGAAAATGATAAAGCTCGCAAATCAGTTTTGGGAATGTTCCAAAAAGATTCATGTGCGCTCATCGCTCTTTAGCGCTATGCTTGATCTTATGCCTTCACTAAATATCAAAGAAGTTAAAAAGCTTTGTTGTCAAACAAAGCATAAAAGTTAAACCGAAATGGAATTCTCACTGGTGGTAGTGAAACTTTGCTAGGCAAATCCATTCTCAAAAAGCTTCCCGAAACCAGCTTCACAAGCTCGACGGAGCCCCAGTGACAGTGTTCTGCAGTTGCTGTGGTAATTTTCGTGAGCATAAATGCAAAGCCTTAGCCGTACCTAGGTTGCTCAGTATCACCTTTTGCCATTCTCCGTATACTCTACAGTTAGGCCTTCCTGAATTGCAATTAAAGGGATGACCTTGCTAGTAATAGCATTTTCTCTCTTTGTGTTACTAAAGGAATTGCTAGAGATGTCTTGGTCCCAGTGGGGGAATTTAATTTCCCGGCCAATTTTGTTGTAGTAGATTTTGAGTGTAATTAACGAGTACTATTGATACCTTGGTAGTCCTATCTTACGGACCGGCCCGGAGGTCTTAATTGATGTCCATGGGGAAGGCTAGTGATAAGGGATGTATGGAAGGAATAGTTTTTACAACCGGATGCGTAGTTAAGACAAAGAGTTAAGACCACATGATGGAACATCTATGATGACCGGGTCAAAGATGTTTGTGAACTAAGAGTAATGTTGATTCTCATACATCCGCTATTGTTGAAGAGGTTTGAATCTCTTTTGGGAGATATTATTAGACAAAAGTAAGAGTTAGGAATGTCTGACACCAGGTCGCTACGAAGAATAAGGCTTGTTTTAAAATCATGAACTAGAAGAGTTATTCATTCACCTAAAAAAGCTTCCATAAGTGCAATTTCACACATCTTTCCAAACAATAATCTTGAGGACTCTTTCAAAATGGGGGATTATGGGGGGGGGGTGATCTTTAACTTTAGTTCAAACAAAGAATTAGATAAAGAAGATCTCATTCCAATCCCAAGAGAGTCCAAAATTGGAAAAGAGTGTGATTTTCCTCCTTCTTTCATTCCTTTTGAAGGAAGTGAAATGATTCTTGAGAAGAATAGTCGAGTTTTAAAACATGATGAGTCTTTAAACATGACTCTTAAATGATGAATTAAATGAGAGGATGTGTGAATATATTTTTTCTTGGGAAAAATTCACTTGGTGTGGATGTAGAATTATCTTTAAAGGACTGATAACTAAAGGTGTTCTTTTGAAAGAAAGAAAAACAAAAGTGGCTTTTTGAAACAAAAGTTGAACATGAGAAAAGAAAAAGGGTTACAAGTTTTATCATCCGTATTGTAATACTTAACCATTTTGAGAATACCTCTTATGTCGGGAGTGATTATGTGTTTTATGAGGATTTTAGCCTCGTGGATATGTTATTCCCCGTGAACATTCAGGGAAAGGTACCGAACTCTTCTCCTATGAATTTATTTTCCAACGCTTTGATTTAATATAATTAATTTAATTATATATCTATTATTTTTTAAAATTATAATATTTCATTGCCCGGGGATAACATTTCATGAGAAATCTTTTGAAAAAGATGACAAGAGTTCAAAAGAGTTAGTTCCATCTAAAGCTCTTTTGACTCTTGATGTTTTTGACCCACTCCACCCACCCTTAATGGACTTTATTGGTACCAATAGCACTTTTGGGATTCACCATTTTCACTTTTGAAATATCTTTTCTAAATAGTTTGTTGAACCCAGAAATAAAAAATGCTACGATATTCTTTAGCCTAGTTTGGGGAATGGTTTCACTCTTAGGAATTTCTTCACCATGATATTACGAAATCCACAATAAGAACTAGTTATGGGAAAGAGGTCAAGCTGGAAGGGGAACTCTATAATAAACAAGCGCTTTCGTGGGTGGCACCCACTGCTTATCCCTTTTATTTTCCTTTTTATTTTTCTTTTATTTTCTTTGCTTCCAAGGACAAATTAATTCGGGGTCGAGTATAGCTTGTACTCGGTTAACAAAAACTAAGCCGTTTTAAGTCGTTTATGAGCTAACAATGAAAATGATGAGAGGAGGCTTGTTCTCTTTCGTTCTTGTTGGTTGTTTGTGATGTTTGTTTAGGTTTTCCGGATTTTGGAGGATTCATGGTTCAAAATTGTGGAAGAACAAAGCAATGCCCACAATTTCCATTGATGGTCTCCAATCTTCTCTTCATAAAGTGGGAAATCTCTTATCCTTGTCTTTATCGAACTAACATCTATTCTTTTGGCATGACCTTAGAATTTTTGTTTAGATTCCTTTTGACCCTTATTTTTAAACATTGAGGACAATGTTTCGTTTTAGTTTGGGGAAGGATATCTTCGATATTGACTTGCATTTCACGCAACCTTGTTTGAATCTTTTTGAATTACCTTTTTGTGAAAAAAGTGGAAATTTTTAAAAATTTTTGCTTGCAATAGAAGCTTAGTTTGGGGAAAAACACCACTTTTTGGTAATCCGTTGGTGAGAAATAGGAGTTAATTTTGACTTGACCGGGTGAAAATGCCCTAGCTAGTTCTTTAACCTACCTTTTGTGGGGCTAAGCTTTCACAAATCCTATTGCATTGGATTTTAAAAATGTGAAGAACAAGAGATGATGTAGTTAAATATAAGTGTATTTGCTTAAGCAAGGTTTATTTGGAAAACCTAAAGCTTATATGAATGATTTGTGTCTTTTTACTCCCACAAGCTCTTAACACACCTAATCATACGTGCTCTTTTTAATTTAACTAAGTCAACCAATGTCTTTAGAAAAAGTCTTACATTTTGGAAAGTTGATTTGGAAAACCTAAACTTATATGAATAATTTGTGTTTTTTTTACTCCCATAAGCTCTTAACCACACTTAATCATACTTGCTCTTTTAATTTGACTAAGTCCAACCCAATGCTTAAACAAGTCTTACATTTTGAAAAAGAATTCATTTTATTATGTAAGTAAGATTTTTGGTTCAATATTTATAAGTTGATTTTCTAAAGTGAAATTTTTCTCAATCATCAAAAAAGAATAATTAACAAAAGAATGCCAAGAAGCATTTCTAATTGCAAAAGCATTATTTTTCGTGATCGCACGAGGGGATGGCCATTTGGCAAAAAATAGAAATAATTAAAAACAAAAAGTATAGGTGTTTTTTACGGGATAGATTTGGTTCGTGATTATCCCGTGTTTAGAGGAGAAAGTTACAGGGCGGTTGTTGCGGGCGCAACTATGATGTAAACTATGGACGTAAAATCAAGGTTCGTAGGCATTCATCACTAGGGAGCGAGGCCTAGGTGATGATTGCAACTAAGGGACTTTGGATTCTAGGCTTTGTAGGAAAAGGTGTTGTCGCGATAACCCACAAACGTTAGCAGCGGAGTGGGGGTTCGAACTAAGAACACCGGTTGTTGTTGCGATATCCCTATTTGGGAAAAGGCCTAAAGTAGGGGTTCGAACTAAGAACAAACATGCCTATTGCCCCAAAAAAAAAATAAATAATTATAGTACATGGAAAATAAAAAGAATGGTTAAAAATTTCATTTTCTCAAATCAATTTATAAGTTTTGTTTCCTAATCTCTTTTAGCTTTGAGATGAGGTTTATCTATGTTATTAACATTTGAGTTCACAAGGCTTATTTGTAAAGCTTAGATGAATTTCAACTATGAAGATAAATTGATCTATGGTTGAGTTAAAAACGGGATTTTGCCAAATAAAAGCTAGAAAATGCCAAAAGAATAGAAAAATGTGTGCTTTTGTGTTTATTGTGCAGGAAAGGATAATAAAGACAAAAAGAAGCAAAAACAGTCAAAACCGACAAAGAAACGGAAAAAGACAAAGTCAAGAGTGAAGACGGGAAGCCAATGATCAAAGCCGGATCAGTCAAATTCAAGGAATGAAGACCTAAAATAATAAAGCCAAGGACCAATTTTGACAAGTGTGCAAAGTTTCAAAGGCTTATTTGGAGTTTTAAAGTTCAAGGACTGAAATTGCAAAAAGGTGGAAAGTTTGTTTGTGAAGTAGAAAAAGAAGAAATAAAATACAAGGACTAATGCTGTCATTTTGAAACTTCTTTTATAACTAGAAAAGGGGCGGGTGAAACACAAGGACCATTTGTGCATATATCCCAAACATTTAAACACACAAAACGCGTTTTAAAACAACCTCTAACCGCCCCAACCGTTTTTCCCGCCAAATTCAACAAACAACCCAATCACCAAATTTCCCACCCCCGCTCCTTTATAACACCCAACCTTGTTCTAAATCCACCTCCACATCACCTCAACCACGTGTCAAGCCCTGATTGGTCCTGACACATCACCAACATGATCAAACGGCTACAAATGGACTTAAAATGATCAACGGCCAAGATTAAATGGAAGATTCAAGAAACTCTTTCCTTTCTTCTTCAATCCTCTATAAATAGAAGCTCTAGGTTTCATTTTTCAGTTGTTGTAGTTAGTAGCTTTTATTTTTCAGTTTGTATTTTTCTTATTTTTCAAGCATTTTCTTTAAGTTTTTTTAAAATTCAGCTTTCATCACTTGTACTTTTGTTAATTCAGCTTGTACGTAATCATTTTGAGCAATAACATTCAGTTTTCAAGTTTCTTCATACTTTGATTTCCATTTTAAGCTGTTTTCATCAAATAAGCTCTTAATAAGCTCATTTGAGCTTATTCCTTTTCATAACAACCCTAACAAACTTTCCCGCCCTTTTTCGTTAACAATCCCAATCACCAAATCCACACCCCCCGCTCCTCTATAACACTCAAGCTCGTTCATAAACCTCCTCCACATCATATCAACCACGTGTCAACAATTAATTGGTTCGAACACCTCACATCTCTCATCAAACGGCTAGGAATGGTTCGAAAATGATCAAGGGCCAAGAATTATTGGAAGATTCGAGAATTCCACTCCTTTCCTCTTCAATTCTCTATAAATAGGACTTATAGGTTTCATTTTTTTAAGTTGTTGTTTTTGTTTTAATTTTCAGTTTTGTAATTCTCTCAATTTTAAGCCTTTTCTTTAAAAATTTTAGCAATACGTTTTAAGCACTTGTACTCTCTCTCTTTCAGCTTGTACTTCTTAAATTTGAGTAATAACATTTAGATTTCAAGTTTCATTGTCCTTTGATTTCAATAATAAGCCATTTTACTCAATAAGCTCTTAATAAGCTCATTTGAGCTTATTCCTGTTCATAAGCTCAAATTTAGTTACAATTCTGTTTTTAGACATTCATTTACTCATACTTATCAATTTAAATCAAAATCATGATTACTTGAGTGTAATTGAGCTCACTTTGGAAGCTTATAGAGAAATAAGCTAATTTCAGCTTATTAAGGTTTAGAGGCTAGGGAGCCAATAGGATCAAGTGATTTTTAAGCCACTCACTCTACAAGAGTGGCTAAGTGCTGAGACAACACAATTTCAGGTTTTAACTTTCTATATTTCAATTTAGCAAATTCATAGCTTAATTCAAAGTGCTTATTCTAATGAATTCTCATGTCTATTCCTGTTTCATTCAGTTTAGTTAGGTTATAGATGTATTAGTTTTAACCTGCCTTAGTTGGAAATCAAGTTAGTTTTCACTTTTAAATTCTGTCATAGTAGTGCATAATACACCTAGCTGAGAAACTAGCTTTTTCTTTTTAATAAGCTAGGGCTTTTACTGTTCAAATAGCCTAATTAGGTTAGATTTAGGTTGAGTTGCTATAAGGTTTTAACTGCTTTAGTTTTAAAATAGATTTTAAGTACAAATTAGTTGTGACAGTTTTTCTTAAGGAGTGTTTGGATTAGGCTGTGTTTGACTCTTAAAGTCAACAGCATTTTGTCAAAATCCTTTATAAAGTTGAGTTAGGTTATATGATCAAGTTTAAAACAGGTTTTAAAAGATAGTTAATAGAATTCAAGATTTGTGAGCTTAAAATTCCTTAGCTAACACCAGGGCAGTTTTGAGAGTTAAGTGATTTTAGATTTTAGAGACTTAAGGCATTTTAAAAGCTCACCTTGTATGAGTGTACATTTGATACATGTAATGAATTAGCTCAACAGTTTGAGAGTAGACCTTTAGCCTGCATAAAATCCCTAGGTCAAATGCATCAGCAACATTAGGACTGCTGTCATAGCTCTTTCAGTTTTTTTAAACATTTTTCTAGCAGAATTGAGTAAGAGTTGGACTTAGAAATTAAGCACTTGTGTAGATCTATAGTAGCTTAATTCAGATAAGCTTGTAAGTTCCATTAGTAAGCTCTAATTCTAGCTTAAATTTCCTACAAAAGTATCATGATAGCAGCAGACTAGGTTATAGCTTATTTTCTTGTGAAATTCAATTTCTAGTTGTTTAATCAAAATCCTTATATCTAGGTTAGTTTTATATCCTTAGGATAGCTTATATTCAGGGATTCAGTTTCTAAAGTTTAGTTTTCAGCTTATTAGCTTAATAGAATTTGCTTAAAATCAGCTTAGAGCTTAAACTTGCACTTTTTAATTTCATTTTTCTTGTTATTTTAGTTTAAACTTAGCTTGTTTCTTTTTAAACATCTCTAGTATACATCATAAGCACCATTTAGCATCTTTTAGATTTCATTTTCAGTAACTAATAAGCTAGAAATAAGCTAAAAAGTGAAAAAGTCACTTAATCCCTACTTTCTGTAACAGTATCTAAAATGCTTATTTTGTAGCTTATCTAGTTGTTAAAAGTAGGAAGTGCTTTTGTTAATGTTGTTTAGAATAAGCTCCTTAATAAGTTTGTAGTTTTAAGTTTTTGCTGAATCTCACTTTTTAATAAGCCAAAAATAAGCCATAGCGTAGGGTCTGTTTTGTACTTTTCCCAAAGTATAAGGGCACCCGTTTACACTGCAGTGTAAATTTCCATAAGTTTGCCCGCCTACCCTTTTCTTTACCCTTTTACATTTTCTACCCTGTCGTTTTAGTTTAAATAAAATAGTTTTAAAATTTTAGAAATTAGTTTTATAAAATTAGGGTTTAGTTTTAATTGTCAAAATTAGGTTACAATTAGTTAATAAAAATTAGGGCTTTTAGTGCCATTAAATTTCTGCACCATTTTAGTATTCTAAAACCATTTTTCCATATTTTTCCAGTTAAATTTGTATTTTCTAGGAATTAAAATAGTTTTTAGTTAATTTCTTTATCTTAGAAAAATCATAAAAAATAGAAAAATAGTTGAAAAATTAAAATTCTTTTTGCAATAATCTTCTTTTTAAATCTAGTATTTTTAAAAAATAAAAGTAAAATTTCAGTGATAATTTTTAGAAAAAGTTTATTTTTGATTAATTCATTAATCTTTTAAAATTCATAAAAAATTCAAAAATAGTTAAAAAATTCCAATTCTTTTTCCTAAATTTTTCTTTTTAAATTTGTGATTTTTAGGTATAAAATTTGTTAAAAGTCGTGCTTTAGTTTTTAAATTTCAATTTTAGCTCGCGTTTTTACGTTTTCGTGCATTTAAATTTCGCGCTAGTTAATTGTTCTTAATTCGTGTTATTACAATTGTAGTGTAATCATTAATTCAAAAATTCCTTTATCATTCTTGACTCGAATCCGAATTTTCCCAATTCTCAATTCACGATTCGTTGGGACACGACCCGAGTAGTACAATACTTCCCGGATAAAAATATACAAATTGTGTTTTCTTTAGTGAGATTTTTACCTTATATTTCTCTTGTTTGAGAAGTATTTTGGAAAGAATTCTTACGGGATTAATACTATAAGTATATAAATTTGTTTGCTTTTGCTACACAACCAAATTTTGGCTTGTTACAAATTCAATTACGTGTTCGATTTAAACTCGTTACATGCTTATTTACCACTCGTTTGCATACATGTTTACAAAGGCATTTACATGGTTGATTACCTGTTTGGTTTATATACTCATTTATATATCTCGCGAGGAGATACAATACTTGGTTACACTTATGAACTCGTTTTGGAGTAAGAAATATATGCATGGGTTTTTATAATTGGACGCAAGTGGTTAATTTTCATGATATGATTACGTGTTTGCCTAAGTAGCGATAACCCAAATTGTGCCCACTACCATGAACTGTAAATCACCTGGAGGGTGAGCGCGAATGTTATAAATAGATCTATTGGGATTGACAATCCCCGTTCGGGTGATTAGCTATCACTGGACAAACGAACGTATACCATGTCGAACATAGGATGTTTCGGGTTAGGACATCACCACGGGCAATGTAGGCCATTAATTTGGTATTCATACACGTCAAGCTTCAGTGTCATGGGCTTAGGAAACGTAATTACATTTTTGTGATGTTTGCATTTGATGCATTATCACAGGGGAGATCTTGCGGTCCTACACTTATACATTTTAACATAAATATTTGGAATATTTTTGTGGTGGATTTGACTATCATGCATATTTTGAACAAATGTGGTCCATTCATACATACGTTTTTGTGACCATTTGGGGATTGAAATGGTCAGGCATATTTTACAACTCTTTGAATTATGACATTCATACATGCAGTTTAGGGAGCATACAAGGTTTGAAACGGTCATGCATACTTTACAAATATTTGATTTCTGAAAATCATACATATATTTTGGAAGGACATTTAAGGGTTTAAATGGTCATACACACTTTGGAAACCTTTGGTTTATCATTTATATTTAAACAAACCTATGAACTCACCAACTTTATGTTGACACTTTTAAGCATGTTTTTCTCAGGTGAATTAGATGCTTGGATTATCTGATGTGCATTGGAGTCTAAATTGACAAGATTTCATACTTGGATTTCTACAAATGATCAAATCTCGTTGTGTTGCTTTCAAGCTTTTCATTGTGATGCAATTATGGGACAACTATTATTTCAATTTCAGAAAATCAACGAGATTGTTTTACAAACGACACATTTAGAGGTCGTTCTCTTGTATCTAGCGCTGTGTATTATGAAGTAGCACCCCAAGTGGTATTCCGCTGCGTTGTCATATTTTTTGGGGTGTTACACATATCATAAGTCATCGTATAAAAATCAAAAATTTCATACTTAGTGATATTGAATTTATTTGACATATTGTATGGATTCTCAATTTGATGCAAGTTTTAACAAGGAAATACACATCCTTTGATATTACATTATAGGTTATAACGGAAGATTTTAGAATCGACACACTAACAAGCATTTAACTCATTAGGTTTCTTGGGGACTGGTTCACTTCTCAGTGGTTGTGGTATGATACCGCGACCACTTAGATAACTCATTATGGATCATACCGTACATGAGTAATCATAATACAGGACATAGGATAGTCAACCACGATAAACATAAATCGGTATCATAAAATAGCGAGGTATAACGGAATCACCACTGTATTAAGTCATAAAAAACTTGTCTACATATTTTACATAGTCAAAATTTGACAAGTGTCATTATTTATGCCACACATCCAGTGGTTGGATTCTAATAAAAGCTGTAAATGATAAGGATCTAGTCTAGTAGTCTGGTGGTAGTGGTCCTCCCTTGAGCTTATGGATCTTATCCAGAAGACTCTTCATATCTGATCGATGGTGAATCTGGATATCCTCAATGAGTATCTCTAGAGTAGAAGTCCTAACGCGAGCAAGAACAACCTCGTCGTCATGCCCTATTTGCTTTCTCTGAAATCCAGCAATCTGGGCACGGGCTTCATGAAGTTCGGTCTCTAGTTTGTCAAAATCCTGCTGTATGATTACTCGACCATTACCAAGACCTTCTATCTTATCTTCCATGTGCTCAATGCGCTCAAGAGGGAGCTCATCTAAGTGATTCAAAATAGTCTTGATCTGTTCCTCATGACGTGCGTAAGACGTGTCTGGAGCGCCATGATAATTCTCTCCAATCTCAAATACTTGAGGTAGGGCAGAAGTAGAGAAGGATGATCAGGAACGGGCTCGTTTCTTAGGTGGTAAAATCTCCTTGGGAAGAAAGAAATATTGGGAATTAAACATTGGTGATAGTGGTAACACTGGAGATGGAGGTAAAACAATTAGTGGAGCAATAAGAGCTTGTGGTGGTGTAATAGGTGATTCATTACTAGTAGCATTATATGCTTGTATAACCTTCATATAGGGATCATCGTGGAAAGGTGATATGGCTAGCGAGGCCAAAAGATCCTTAGTTAAATCATCTGAAGAGTCAGAAGGGGTGCTTCCCGGTGAGGCTGGGGAATAGTCCGGTGAAGCCGAAGTATAGTCAGGAGTAGAGTGGTATAGAGTAAAAAGGGCATCCTCAACATTGGAAAATCAGTTGGACTGATAATAAGTATGATATAGTCAGGAGAATACATAATTTGTAACAACCCAGGGAAAATAACATAGTTATTTATAAAATAGTTATGTATCTATACATTTCGGGAGAAGCATTGTCCAGAGGACTTTCTGGAATAAAAAATATTATAGTTAAGGTTTTACTTTGTTTCTCTATAGAACCCCGTGGCTCTTGATACCAATCTGTAACACCCCTATATTTTGACAAATATCAGCGGAAGCTTAATATGGTGTATTACTTCATGAATCATAGTCACAATAATAGAAAACGTCTCAAAAGAGACTTTTATGTGAAAGATGAAATTACATTCATTATTCAGAGTTTTTACAAAAGAGGTCCCAAAATACATTTCAAAACATAAAGTTGAATGATAACAGGTTTGGACGTCCTCATGTCCAATGCCACTCCATGCCATAGATTGCATAATTACTTGAGATAAACATGCTAAAATGGTCAACACAACAGTTGAGTGAAATTCACAGTGTTTGTAATGAAATGTTTGAATACAAGTCATCATAAGTGGTAATAATTGAAACGAATACAATTGTCTTGGAAAACAATATTATTTCTATGCTCATGCAACCAAACATTAACATCTGAAGTCAATTTAACGACATGAAGGAACAACTGTCCTTAAGGAAAGGTGATTCGATGTTTTTAGCTATATATAATATATAAGTAATATATATATAACTAAATATCAATTAAGAAGAGAGTAAGTATTCCAAAAGGCTTTGAAGAGATTACTTTTATCCAAAGAAAAATTCAAAACCTTCCCGGGTCGTTTCCCGACGAGGCGTGAATTGAGAATCGATTTTAAGTTCGTGATCGCGTGTTTGAATGATTCAATATTTGATTTGGATTCTATTTCTACAATTAATATGCAAAAACAAGTAAAAGCAAGCTAATAACGAAAGCAATTAAAAATCAAACCTAAAAAACGGTAACGGGATCCTAAACCCGTGCTTTAAAAACCTAAATCTCCAAATTTTAACCCTAAAAATGAAAATTTATTTTTTAACAGTCCTAAATGATAAAAGAAAGTTTTCTAAAAAAGAATTATATTTTTTTATTTTTATTTTATTTAATATGAATTAAAAATAGTTTTAATAGAAAAAAATAATTAAAAGTATTAAACTAATTTGGAAAATTATGAAAAATTCAGGAAAAGTTATTTGAATAATGCTAAATCTAGGAAAAATAAAATGGAGAAAACAACTTATTGAAATAAGCCAGAAATAAGCTAAAATGGGCTGTTAGGCTTAATGACTAAAAAGAGTATAAATAAACAATAACACAAACCATAAACGAAAAAGACCCAAGGGCGAGTGGTGTTGAGGTGTGTGTTAAATATGTTGCTGTGTTAAAGGGGAGGTCACAGGTTCGACCCCTGTGACCTCTCTTTTTTACAAAACATTTTTTTTATTTTTCTTTTTAAAAACTTATAAAATAAGCTAAAATGACAATCTTTAAAAAAGAAACTTTTTTAAATCCTACAAATAAGCTAATGAAAAAGTGACAAATTTGCTTTTTAAGACTAAGTGCCTTCTAGCTAAACTATTTGGACTATCTAGGACTAGATAAGCAATGAGAAACCTAATAAGCTAAAAATAGATATTAACCTAGACCTAATAAGCACTAATGAGTAAAAATAAGCAAATCAAATAAGTTGAAAACATCAAAAAGCAATAAAACAGTAAACTTTAAAAATGACTCTTTAAAGGACAAATTACAGATTTCAAGCTAATATTTAAAACTCAATAAGCTAAAATGAAATGCAAATAAGATGAAACGGACATAGCCCTAAACCTAATGACTCAAATAAACAAAAAAATAAGCATAATATTTAAGGGAATAAGCTAAAAAAGGGGCAAAAGAGAATGACAGTCTACACTAAGGGTTTTTGGCTTTTTGAAGGAAAATGACAGATTTAGAAACTTAACAATAAGACTCATTAAGCAAAAGTTTAAATACTAAGAACTGATCAATGATAACCTACACTATAAGATTCTAAAAACAGGCTTAAAAACTTCAAAATGCTCAACTAATTTTTGATCAAAAGAACTCAAAGGGCTAAACAGATAACATGACCCAAAATAGATTCAAATTGAGGCTCATAAAACTCATATTGATCACTAACAAAACACATCTTAAGCATACTAACTCAAATAAGCAGTTTGATACCGCATTAAAATGACAGAGATGCAATTCTGATTTAACATTTAAAAACCTTAACCAAACTTAATCAAAGATTATTAAAACTAATCCTAAGACTAAATCTAAGCTTATTAAATCTGACCAAATAACCATAAAAGACCCAAACAGTCTTAACTTATGTTAAGACTTGCTTGTGCCAAACACCCCTTTAGAATTTGAAATTTCACTTTTAAGCTAAAACAGATTAAACTTAGCTATGAATTGATAAAACAGATAAAGTACTAAGATAATTTAAGACATTAAAGCAAAAACTTATGAAAAATAAGCACTCTACATTAAGCTAAGCTACCAAGCAGTTTTAACCCAAAAAAATGGACAGATTTAAATAGAATTAGCATTAAACTATTCTAAACTCAAAAATAGACACATTAAGCAATACTAAGATGAAATAAGTACATATAAGCAACAATAAGCACAAACAAGTAAATAATCAGTTTAGCCAATAAGCAGTTTGAAAGCATATGAAAGGAAAGTGGAGTACGCTGTTTCCATAAGCCTATAATGAAGAACCTAAAGCTCTAGGGATTCAACTTGTTGTCAATAAGCTGAATCGAAACCTATAAGCCAATCTATTATCGGCTTATCATCTAATTAGCTAACACTGAATTTTGATTTATAAAAGTAAGGACATAAAAGTAAAGACAGGATTTTAAAAAAACTAAAATTTTATTAAATGAAAAGGATTACAATGCTTTTGAAAAGAAAATAAGGAAAGACAATAAGCTAAAAAACAAATTACACTACTCCTAACTAAAATTACACTCGATGATTTACTGTGTGAAAACACACATACTTTTATAGCCGTTTGAGGAGTTCTTGGCCCTTTGAGGTGTGCTTCTTGTGTTTGTTATGTGAGAGGGTCCAAAGTCTTCATCCTAGCCCTTCATCTTTCTTTGGCCCCCAAAGTCTTCATCCTAGCCCTTCATCTTTCTTTGGCCCAAGTCTTGCATCACAGCCATTGATTCCTTGTCTTCTACCATTGACGAATAAGGATTTAGGGGATTGCCAACGTGGTTTTGTTGTGTTATGGGGCGGGGTTTGAATGGGAAGAAAAATAAGGAAAGAGACAGTTTGTCGTGGTGCAGGGTATGGGAAAGTGATAGATGAATAGTGTTTGACCTTGGCGGGAAAAGGGATTTTGGGTACTGTTGGGTTTAAGTTATAACGGGGTTAGGGGAAAGGGATGTAAGGTGCAAAGGTAAAAAGGGTTTTGAGGATAAATGTTGTAAACTTTAGGGACTAGCAGTGTTAGAGTTAAGAGGTTATAAGGGCTAATCTTGTTAGTCCTTAAGGACTAGCAATGTTAGTCCTTAAGGACTAACGGTGTAATGGTTAAAAGGGTTATTGGGCTAATGGGTGTTAGTTGAGTTTTAGGCTTAGGTAACTATTTTGGGCCTCGTTAAATAAAAAGGCTTGGACCAGGGTTTTATAATTAAGGGTTTGGGCTTTTTTTGTTAACAAGTAAGCTTAATGGGCTGCCCCGACCCATTAACTTGGGTACGAGTTGGCGAAATAAGATGCACATGTCTTTGGCTTTGACCATTGACTTTGACTTTTCACGCTCATTCCATTCTCGTGCTTGGTTTTGTCGTTTTTAGCTTCGTTTTTGTCATTATGCTAATATCCGATACCTGCACAGAATAACACAAAACAAGTGTATTTTTGGCATTTTATGTCAGTTTTTGGTCATTTGGGGTTGTTTTATTAGGTAAAAAGTATGTGTATTTAAGCACATACCAAAAGGTAACTTGCCAAAGTTATCCTTTGTTCTCAAATATAGTACGTTTGGTTACCCCATGTACGGGTACACCAACGGTAGTCGTCACCCCCAATAGATCTATCCACAATATTCACGTTCACTCGCAAGTGACTAATGGTTCATGATTAAGAAATATTAGCAGTGAAAGCAAACTTAGTCAATAATATACCAGGATAGTATATAGTTGTAAATCACTTGTATTCATGGTTTATAGCATGTATCTCCCCACGGGATTTAGAAAACATGTAAAGGTGGGACTATAAAACTTATCAAGGTAGTTGATTGATTTGAAATTTAATTCAAATGAGAGTAAACAGCCTCGTCAAGAAGTCTTAGTTTGATTATTGATATTACAAACTTTATTTCATAAAGTTTAACGGTTTTTGGTTTGATAACTTGTGAAAATATCATATCACTGTTCGGGCTATCATAATCCAGAGGTCATGTAGTAAACGTTTGAGGAGCTATGACACTTTAAAATCATAAATCCAGCAACTCGTCAAAATGTCTACCCAAATGAAACCCCTCACATGAAACTCCCTAGTAACGTGATACGTTATAGTTTAAATGATAAGATTTTATCATTTTAGGTTTCTTCAAAAGTTAGTGGATGATAAATTATGTTAAATATATAACATAATTGATTTATAACGTTTTGATCGATGAATGATAACGATAATTGTGTCGGGTTTTAATAAAATTGAGTCTTATAATATTTAAATATATTTTTATAATTAATATAAAAATATTACATTTTATACCTTTAAAATGTTTGAGAAAAATAATAGCAGATTATATCAAAATATGAGATGAATAATATATGGCATTAGAGCTCACAGTGCCTAGGGAAATAATCCAAATTGTCCCACGTAAACACCGCACTAACGAAAAATAGCCTATCTTAAGTTTTATCGTGGCATGTTGACTCTAATATCTTTTCATTTCAAATTGTGCAATAAGAAACAGAACAAATAGTAATAAAAGCATACAAGGTAAGCCGCGAAGTGGGACACATGGCCGCCATCCAATGGCAGATCAGACTCAAAATACGTGTGCAAATGATTGCCAGCCAATGATTGGCTGCAATAATGAGGCGGTTGGTGGCTACGAAAAGACGATCATGCCCTTAGATCTATATCTCTTATTGGCTAGCTGCGTGAATGGACCAAACTACCCTCAGCTTACTTTTGTTATAAAATGCAACACGCATCAGATGTGAAAGGGAGTTAGTTTTTTTTAGTTACAAAAATTTCTAGCGTATGATTTATTTTTACTTGTTCTAGTACTTCTTTATGTAATTTTTGCTTATTAGAGATTTTGTAAAATCTAATCGAGCTTGTTCGAGCTTATTGTAAGAAAGGATCATTTAGCTCATTAGTAAAGATTTTTTTTGTTGAGGAGGGTTTAGACAGTCTTGAGCTTGATCTCTCGTCTTGGCTTATTCTATTACTGGACACGCTTCTTTCTTTTCTTAAGCTTATTTTCAAATAAGCTCTCCATGGTGCTTGATTGAAAGCTGTTGAAACTATCAGCTTATTTTCCACTAACTAACGAATAAGACATTCTGGCTGCTTATTCGAGCTAAAAAAACTAAGCTTAAGTTTAGATCATTTACTTTAATTTCGTTTACTCGTTTGCTTATGTAGATTTAAAAACGTTTAGCTTAATTCAAATTTTGTTTTCTTGATTTGTGACTGTGCTTTATGTTTGAATTGTTATTCGAAGCTTAATCATTTATATTTGAGCTACATGGATTAGGTCTGAGTAAGCCTCAAATGTTTACCTAGTTTAAGTCAATTGCTTGTTAGATAGTATGAATACGCCGCTAGAAATATTACTCACAATTCTAATAGTGCTCTTAATAATTCGATTAGGTTTGCTAGAATATTAAGAGCTTATTTTAGGACTATTATCAATTATCTGTGCTTTGACTTATTATTGGTAAAAAGCTATTATGTTTCAAGATTCTCTTTAGTCAAGATAGTTTGCTTAAATTCGTTTAATATGTTCCTGATAGTCGAATTAATGTCTTTAGTAACTTTTTGGTTTATTTTGAATCAAAATTGTAGTTTATTATTCTTTTCCTTCTTCTAAATAACTGAGTTGGGCGCGTTTGATTATAAAATTTTGAATAGCGGCCACGTGATGAAGTTGTGACTGTGAATTGATTTGAGGGTTGTTGATGTAATTAAATTTGGTCTAATACATTGGAATTTGTTTGGACTTTGTTTTATTATTGGATCATAATTGGTGCTTTGCGTGATGTTCTGGACAGAGAATTTTAGCAATGTCAAATTGATAAGAAATATGTTAAAACTCTTAAAACATTTTGTTTGATTTATGTTCTGTTAATTTTGTACCGTCATCTCATTAGGCGCGGAGCATAAGGTATATTTAGCTAGACTGAATTTAAATTATTTGCTTAGCAAATAAATCGTGTGTTATTCTTTAAAATTGTCGTCTCTTCAAGTTCGATATACATTTCTTCCTTTGTCAATTACTTAGTAAAGAATTCAGTTTGTAATTATCTATTTAATTTTAGCTAATTTGGATTTGTTATGATTAGTGATAAATAATTTTAGTTTGTTTAATGATTAGTGTTTTGGGATTAATGTGATTATAAATGTTTTTTTTAAATAAATTAATAGTCTTCAATTTTACATACAAGTTACGTTTTACAAAGTCATTTATTTGTTATGCAAATTTTAATACTTGGTCAATATGTTTTAAAAAGCTTTTATATTTGTTTTTTTATTTTATTTGTTTTTTTATTTCCAAGGATATTAATTTATTTTTAAACCTAAACCACACTTAATGAACATCTCACGTCACTTATCAAGCATTTTCCATTTTATATAATTTTTAGTTTTTAGTAATCGTTTAATGCTTTATTTGTTAAATTGTCTTAGTTGCTTTACTTGTTTTACATGCTTTTAAATACTTTACTTTTTCGCTTTAAAAACCAAAAAACCAAAATTTTCACTCATTCGAAACGATCGATCACGAACGTAACCGATTTTCCATTCACGCTTCGTTCGGGAATAACGACCCGGGAGGTTTTTGAGACAACTTTGGTTAAAAGTTCGTTTCTAGAACCCAACAGAAAATACTTACTATACTATTATTTGATATAATCCTTATATTCTTATATATTATATATATAGCGTATTCGGAGGGTATCAAATTTTTGACGCCGCTGCCGGGGAAGTGTGTACGATTATCGTTTTTTCGAAGATTAGTGTTTGAAGACCCTTCTTCCTGTAGTTATCATTTTCGTTTGTAAATATTTTCTTTTTATTTTAATAAAAATATAAAAAAAATACAAAAATATTTTTCATTTCTTTTTATTATATAAAAAAAAAGCCAAAAATATAAAAACATTGTCCATAATAATAAATAAAAATCACCAACAAATAATACTTTCAACTGAAGTATTATCCACTAATAACTTCCCAAACCAAAGATTAAAAAAACTTGCCTTTTGTGTCACTTGCGATATACGGCTCACCTTTGAAAGTTAAACACTTTTAGAGAGCTACCGTGAAGCTTGTTGATTATTAGGTTTAAGTTTTTCGATCTCGTTTTGTCCTTTAATAAAATATGTTATTTAAAAAGCTTAAAAAACCAAAAATATTCTTCTTTTTCTTCTTATCCATTTAATTCTTTTCTTAACCCTCTATATTGTTTAATTCTTATGGCATCACTCGATTATCATTTAAATCCCCTCTTCACGATTAAAGAGTGTTCGTCTTGTAGATCGTTGTATAATAAAGGATATTGTTGTACACCCGACTCATCTCAGCAACTCCCTCAGGATTGTGTGAAGTGTGGAAACCCGGTTGAAGGTCCAAATTGTCAAGGATGTGCTCTATGGCGAAAGAAATTAAAGGAAGTTTGGTTTACAATTTGTCATGAAAATGGAATTTACCAAGACATTATATAACACTTACGAGTTCATCCGATGACAATTCCACGTTGTTAATGCTCCTCCGAGAGACAGTCGTTTGTCAACAAGGACCCCGGTGAAAATTCCTCGCAAAGTCCTCCACAAATTAACAACAATTGTTGTTACGAGTGTGGTATTCGTAGATGAATCTCTTTTGTCAACAATGCACTTGTATGTCTGTGTGGAAAAGGTGCAACATATTGGTTTTCGTCCTCCGAAAGCTGACCGTTATCTCTAATCCGAAACCATGCAAGTCAAACATTGATGAGCTCTCACAAACTTTGCCAAGTTTTGATCGCGTGCTTTCCGAAAAGAAAATTCATTACTTAGTTTCAAACCTAACTTTTTTGATGATCTCCTAACCGTTTTCAATGCTACCTCCAACAACCTCCTATGTATTCTTGTGAATTTTGCGGGAACGATGTCGTTATGGTCACTATTGATTCACCTCCAAGTTCGTGTTTATCTATCGAACCGTTGTTCAATCAAGATCTTTAATTTCCCCGCCAGATTTTTCATCAACTAATTTATTCTTTGTTGTGAAAATTGCGGGGGTCCTCATGAGACTTTTCAATGTCAACCGATGAATGAAGACTATTATTATGAGCAAAATTCTTGCTATGATTCTAATTCTTTCGGCTTTGACCAATTTCAACCCCCGCAATATACCATCAATCATCTAATTTTCAATGCTCAAAATGAGTTTCTCAATTCTCAAAATAAGCTTATGGAGCAAATGACATCCATATGTGATATGGTTGGTCAAATAATGCAAAAGAAAGAAGAAGAAAAGCGAATTACGGAAGAGCAAGCGACTAAAGATCAATATTGGAAGATTCCCATTTGTTATGATAATGACGAAGACTATGCCATTGCAACCACACCCGTTTCATCAACCAATGAGCCCGTTGACTCTCTCATAATGGAGGATGAGCATCTTGACACTATTCTGGAAATGAAAAAGACTAGTGTTGAGGACCTTGTCCATATCCCAAGTGAGTTCGAGGGTATTTCCGAAGATACGTGTGATGTGCTCGTTTGTGGAGATTCTTCTACTTTTGATGCTTTAAGCGATCATTCTGAGATTTTATCCGATTCTAACAATGATGGTACTTCAAGTGATGACGATTCTTATGAGAACATCGAGTACGTTGAAGCATTACCTCTCAATTTGGAGATCGTTAGCTTAGAGGAGGTGAATAAAGATCAAGAAGAGAAAGAGTTTGACTTAGAAGATATTTTTCAAATCCAAGGCGTTATTCTTTGAGAGAAATTAGTGAATATCAGTCATCTTATTACTAATATCGAATCTTTGAAAGACAACCCTACTCCTGATCGTATGCTCAAGTCTCCCTCCTCATTTCCTATCCCCGTCGCGGATAGTGATTCATTCTTTGAGGAGTCCGATACTTATTTTTCTCATTTGGATAATTCTTTACCCGAATTCGAGACTTTTAGCGATCATACGGAAGAGACGAGAAGTGGCTGTACTACTACTCATGCTAATAACTCTCTTCCCGAGTATGATTTGTTTCTTTTGAAGATTGAGCCCGATCAGGGAGGGTTGATTAGCATTGTTATTTCTGATAATTCAAATGACCCTCTTTTGGAACTTCCTGAGTTTGAATCATTTCACTTTGATCTTTATGATGATCCGTCATTTCCTCGTCCTCCTCTGGAACCACCGGATGTTGAGATTAGCTTAATTATTGAGACCGATGCACCCGTGATAAACGATTTTGATGAGCTTAATTTAGACGAATGTTTTGACCCAGGGGAGGTAAGATTAATTTTTCTTAAAATGTTGAAGATGACGATTCCTTCACATTTGTCATTCAGACTTTTCTTCCGTTTCTCATTTACCCTGTGGATTCTCCTTTTCTTTACTCCTTCGGGAATGAAGACACCATTTTTGATCCCGGACCCCACATCTTCACGTTAGAGCCGTGGCATTCTCATCGAGCGGAACTTAATGAAATCCAATGTTTAATTTTCCAAACCACTTGGAATGAAAGCCCGATTGGAGATATTCTTTTCCATAGCTTCCCCATGGATAACTGTAATTCTGGGTCCGAGTCAAGCTTGTTACTCGGTAACAAAACAAAGCATGTTCTATCTTCTTAACTATTTTCGTAACAATTGAATGTGTAGAGTGGCTCGCCACTTTCTTGTCCTCAGTGTCGTTTCGTGTTTGTGATTTTTAATATCCAGGATTTGCCTGGATGTTTGAGACACTCAGGGTTCATTGGTTTTGTCCATTCAACATTCGAGCTTCATATCCTTAGACCTTCATTAGGGAATCCCAATACACCTAAAATCTTATCGACTAACAATTATGCTTTAGCATACATTAATAACCATTAATTTGCGTAAGAACCCTTAATACTTGAAATTATCCGTGACATTTAGTATGGTGGTGACAGTCTCACATTGAGGAAAATGTGTAGATTTAGTAAGTGGGGGGGGGGGGGATCTAGCGATTGATGTTGCCTGCAGTCGTTTTCTCACTACCACCGTTTTCCCTGATCCAAAATATATCAAAAGATATGAAAAATTTTTAAAAATTTCCGAAAAAGTAGAAATAAGTTTTTTTGTCACAATTTGAACTTTCCCTGCTAGGGTAGAATAGAGAGTAAATTTTTAACTCGATCGACGTGTTGAGTTATAGCTTTTTCTTAACTTTATGCTAAGCGATCGCGGGAATGTCGCAATAAAGAACGAAAAATGATAGAGTTAGTATAGTAGGATGCTAACCAAGGATTAGTTGGAAATCTTGAAGAGCTCATTATGAATTTTGCTTTTTTTCTCGCCTCGGCCATAAGCCCAAATCATGATCATTATACTGTTAGTTTTGGAAATTAACTTAAATCAACAATTTTTAGTAATATATAAAAAAGATTTAGTCCATAGATCCTAAATTATACTGAATTTTTCAAAAAGAAGTCTTCTCTATATAAAGTTTATAAAAAAATGATGAATGAAATAATGAAAAATATAAAAATAGAATAATAATTAGAAAGCGGGGCTGAGTAAAAGTTTAGCTACCATCTTGTCGTCTCACAACCGATGTGGTAGTCTTCAAAAGAAAGCCCATAGTTAAGATAAAAAGAATCCGAGACTTGATAAAATTTTGCTGAGCATCTTGTCCGTCTCCACAACCGAATGATGCAAGCCGATCTAAAAGGTCGATGGGTTACAATTACATGAATGTTTAAACTTTTAAGTTTTAAATTAAGTAAATAGGATTTCTAATTGTTAAATTTCAAATATCTTTTAGAACTTTGACTATTCTATTTTATAACTTATGGAATATAAACGGAAACCTGAGATTTTTTGGAAACCTACTGTCCTGAGTCCCGAAGGTAGTACTCTGTGTGGGTGCAAAATCCTGTCACTTAGTCCGCAAGTTGGGATGTCGAGAACAAAAGTCGGCAACATGGGATGAGTCTCCCTTCAAATTTATTATTCTAAGGTGGAACCGAAGCATAGAATTTTGCAAAATTGTTTTGATCCATAGTTGTAAATTCAAAAATAGCACAATTCCGACCTAAGATATAAAATTGTCTGGAGAGAAAAGATCACAAATTCAAATAGAGGTAGTGTTAGACATCTGTAAACTGATATTTAACTATGATTTCGTTTTAAGCTTGGTTTGGAGCGAGTGAAAAGTCGGGGACGATGAATTTATCCTTTTTGGGGGCATTTTCAGATCGAAATGCATCTTGTTCTATGATCCCTAATAACGAAAGTCAAATTAGTTAGTTGCTAAAATATAAAAAAATAATAATAATAATAAAATAATAATAATAAGAAAAAGAGAAAAACAAAAATGTTAGTGGTAATGAGCATATATCTTCAATAATGGTAAAAAAGGGGTGTTTTATAATTATTGATTCCTTAATCCCCTTAGATGAGCATTTTGCTACTTTTCAAGGTGATTAGTTTGGGGGGATTGGAATTTTAGTTTTAAGCTCATATTTATTACATTGCGTGAGGACACGACAATACCTTAGTATGGGGGAATTTGGTATTTGCTATTTTATACATACCTTTTACCTTGAAAAACGAACCCAAAAGACCAAAAACATAATAAAA